>NDXB01000995.1:93834-104362 GCA_002631895.1 Agapornis roseicollis
TTTTTTTTTTTTTTTTTTCTGTAATCTTCCTTTGTGTAATTAGAAGGACCACTGGAAGGTGTGTGGATTATGCCTAAAGTCATTGCCTCCGCTATTGGAAGGACACTGTCAGAAGGAAAGAGGAGAAGTGCAGGGTTTGCCATTTAATCTGCTTTCCAAATCATGATTCAGTGGAAGTTTCCTTATTACACAGAAGATCATAAAATAAAATGCTATATGCCAGAAGTGTGAAAGACAGTATAACTCTCCCATTCAGAGAATCTACAAAGAAGTTGAGCAATTAAAACTAAGTAAAACATTAGTGAGATATGGGAAACACAAGTAATTTGTATGTTAGGCATATGCAAATTAGGAAACAAGATCTGGTTTAAAGGAATAAAGAACTTCATAAAATTACATGGCTATTAAAAGTAGCATATATGCTAAGAAGTATTCTGATTTACATAAGCAAATTTATTTCAATTACTACATGCAAATGGTAATTATATCAAGTAAAACCAAATTTTTATTGAAAGCACATATAATTATAGAAAACATTAATGAATCTTTCAAGTTTAGGTCTTCAGTAAGAAGGAATGATGAGTAGCATTTTATTATTCAGTGCACAGCTGAAACTTTAACTATGAAAGAACTGTAATTAGGATTCGTCAGTCTTTGTTAGCATTGTGTCTATCGATCTCCAAAGGAATTAAGATTTCCACTGGAGAAATATCAGAAAAGTTTATTGTTACTTGCCATAAGATCCCATAATAAAAATACTTTTTCTCTGTTGAAAATGTGTCTCTCTTTATATAAATGAAGACATCTAAATCTATGATCGGTCTAACATGTCACATGTATAAAGATAGGTACATTTAGAATCTTATCTTTATTCTAATAGTATTCACAGAAGTCTTCATGTAACCGTCACTTGACATCAGAACATGCACACAAAAAACTCTCTTTACTGTTCATGCTTGTGTATATATTGTCCTTATGAAATGGATAAAAATGAAATGGACTGAAATACATTTCAGAAGTGGTTGAAGAAACATCCATCAATTTATGTGAACAAAATTATTTTTGTGTCACAGCTGAAGGCAAAAGAATCACAGGAATTGTAAGGAAACAAAAAACCACCAAATTCATGTACAAAACACACATCTGCATAAATACCACAGTTAAAGGGTTCAAATTAAATATTCAAGTTACCTGATAACAGTAACATCTCCAGACACATCATTTCAAATTATTTGGAAAATAATATTCCCCTCCCAATAGTTGTATTTTGATGACCCCACTGAGCATTCTCCTGATGACTCAAGTGCATTTGAGATCAGCAGGGCCCAGGGCAGAGGGAGGAACTCTGCAGTTACCAGCTGAAAGCATTAAGAAACACACTATTTTGTCACAACCTTGTTTAAGTGAAATTATCAATCAAGCGACCTATACATTACTCAATTTGATTATATTAGCACTTTGTTATGTTTTGTTAGTATTCGTCAAATGAAGGATGGCAGCACGTGAACACGTATAGTAGCATTCCCTGTCAGCAATTCAGGGCAATAAAAGACTAGATTAGTCAATTCTCAGCAATACTGCACAGAAGGTATAGATTCTTCAAACAGGTGTGGGGACCTAAAAGTGCCTATGCCTTTACCCAGTTCATTACATCAAATTGCTTAAAATAAAGAAAAACCCATAATCTAAACTGAATAAAACAACCTGATTATTCTTCAGGCATCCAAGACTCAGAGTGACTTAAATGGCAGTCCAGCATATAATAGAAATGGTAGATCTGTCTCTAAGGAATCTTATAATTCCTACCTATAATGAAGCTCAAACTCAGTTAGCTATTTTCTGACAAACCTCTTATGGCTGAAACTAAACACTATCCATCTGAAGTCACTATTTCAATAAGAATTGCATCAGGCCCCCAGAATCACAAATACAAAACATACTCCTGAATATCTCTACAACTCATTGAAAAATATCCCTTTCTTTTCTGCAGAAGTCCTTTTATGACTGATAACTGCTCTTAGACAGGCAATGTTCTTTCTACCACTGATAAGTGCTCCTAGACGAACAGACTATGCCAGACAGATAAAACTGCTGCAGATAAGCAGTTTGAGCATTTCATAGAACGACAAATAAAAAAGATTTCTAGAAATGATTGATAACAGAAGTAACACCACAGCCCAATGTGAAACCTCTAAACACATTGAGAGGCCTTCATTTCACACAGAAAATATAAAAAAATACAAATATGACAGACAGTTTTCTGCTCCATCTGCAGAAAACAAGCATTCTGCTTTGATTCAGAATGCATTGAAAAATGAAATGCAAGAAAACCCAGTCAGGCAAGACCTAAGCTCTCTGTACATTTACCTGTGTCAAATCAAATAACTCACCATATTTTGCCACAAAATCAGACCTTAAAAACTGGACTATTATTAAGGTCTATCTGAGGAAGTAGGAGTCACCAAATGGTCTTCTGAAAGGTCCTGTATGACACAGAAATTAGTTATCTGCAAACTACATGACATGGCATCAGCTTTCATTGACAGCCTCAGAGACACCTTAAAGTCAACAGGAGGATTCTCCTAATCTTAGCCCTAAAAAGGGGAACAGATTACCTCATATCATATGCCAGTTCTGAAGCAAGAAACAATCTTCATACAGCCAGTGAAAGAAATTAAGATGTTTTTGGAGGCCTCAAGGAAACCTCAAACTCCCTGAACATCCCCAGGTTCTAGAGCAGCTGCAGGCATTTACAGAGGCAGGTAACTACCAGCTATGAGACAACTTTGTTAGGCTGATCCAAAATCCCTATCACAGTCCATCTGAATGTCAGCCTAAGCCCCTCCTCAGAGAGAACTCTCTCTAGCATGGAAAAAATAATGCAAAACGGTCATTCCTCATGCAAACCTTGAAACACCAAGGTTACTTACATTTTCACATGCATCAGGTAAACATTGTGGTTTTCTGTGGTTTCACACTTTAATACCTGTCCAACACATAATAGAGGATTTTCATTCTGAACCAGCTTCCACTGCAGTGGGACAAATAAATAACAGAACTACTTAGGAGTCATATGCAATGCATTCTGCATAGAATATTAGGTTGGAAATGAAATCACGCATGCTAGTAATCAAAGGAATCAGCTTTCAAAGGGAAGCTAATCCTCTTTTATATCTAAAAGAGACAAATCTAGCAAAACTGTACCCCACAAAATCCATGTCTTTCAGTAGTAGATGTTATAGAGCAGTCAATATGATTTAGCAGCACTCCTGGTACTGACGTTTTACTGGATAATTTCCAATTTGTATGAAATATGGAACTGGGAAGTGTTCTGCATGTCTGAATTAACTAGGTATTAGAAATAACTGTATTAAGGATTAACCAGTGATTTGGGAAAAAAAGTTACTCAGTAAGCATAATGTCCTCTTTCCTGCCTCTTTTATTAGCTATGACTTTGAGCTTAACTTTAGCATACCTTTGAAAGCACTGTGTTTATCAGCTTTAATTTTATGTCTCAGCCTAATGCAAAACATCACCGCTTACCTCATACCCAGTGGCCTTTCCTGAGCCTCTCTGTAATCAACTCTTTAAAAAACTTATAGTATCACTGCATTCACTAGGGAGTTGGTTTTGGTTTGTTGGGGCTTTTTTTGTTTGTTTATTTGGAGGGGTTTTTGTTGGTTTGTTTGTTGGGGGAGGAGTTTGTTTTGTTTTCTTTGGGTTTTTTGGGGTTTTTTTAAAGACAATTAAATGGTGCAGTTCACAGAAATTAACTTCTATTTTCTTTTGCTTGGATACCTGGAAGATTTTGATGTTTCTATTGATCTTACTGAATTAAACTTCACTCTGACAAAAGAAAGAACTAATGAGTTAGAAAACAAACAAACATAAAACCAAACTAATATATATACTACTTATTTAAGAGAGTATTATTTAACAAAACCAGGAATTAAATTACAGTATAGGTTCCATGAGTCTAAGCTAGCTGATTATCCCAATTTCATTATCACACATGCAAGAAAACATTTATGTACTAAAGAACTTTTAGTGTAATGGAATTTATATCTCAACAGAGTTCTGGTTCTCAAACTTTCATGTTACTTTCTCTAAACACAATGGTCTACAGACATATCTTATATATAATTATTGTTTTTTAAAAAAATAAAACATTTCAAATCAACATACAGTCTAAGATTAGGATCAATAAGCTTTCTAACACTCAATCCAAGAATGAAATATTACTATACACACAAAATATATGCATTTTCAGCTCTTCCTCTCTGCCTCCACCCTTTCTCATAAACCATATTCATCACCTTCCCATCTTTCACCGTTACTACTTGCTTACTTTCATCAGAAATCCATGCTTTCTCTCCCCTTTTCCATAGTTGTGTGATCATTCTGAAGCTCCTTACCATCAGCAATTTGCTGCTTAGGAGCTTTCTCCATCAGTGGTGGTACATTTATATCTAACAGCCCTCTGAAGTATCTTTCCCTGACTTTGTGCATTTGCATTTTCAGAAAACCACTCGGTATTCCTAAGACCCAACAGCAGAGTTTTGCACAGCTTAATTATGTCTTCTGAGGAGCATCTTCTCTTGCTTGTTTTGAGACTGCCTTCTGCTAGCTTCATTTGATGCCCTATTGTTCTATGTGGTGAAAGAAATTGTAATTAATAATCCTCCATTTGTCTTCCCTCAGCCTGACAATAATTTCTGCATTCCTGCCACATATCCTTTAGTCATCTTTTTCTAGTCTCAAGAGCCCTTGATTATTCAATTGCCACTTCAGAGAAAGTAATTCTTTAATAAACTTTGTCATTCTTCTTCTCACCTTTACAAGTTCTAATATATATCTAAGGTAGACTTCAAGACATGAGCATATGGTGAATATATACAAAGCCACATAAATTATTTGGGGGGTGGAAGGTGTTCACTCTTTTCCCAACAATTTCTAATGACCTAGAATTATTCATTGCAACACCTATATCTCATTCTTAAAAAGCAATAGTTAATTAGTTCCCATCACTGTGTATAATTGCAACCGGGATTTTTTTACTTACATTTACTTAGACTGAATTTCATCTGCTTTTTTGCTGCTCTTAGAAGTTGCTCTTTCTCTTCCTTATGCTGACTAGCTCAGCAATCTCATGAGGACTTCATTATTAGTCAATATAAACCCAATTACCCAGAATATTCAGACCCCCAGTGCAAAATCCTATGACATCCTCTCCATTAAGAATAGTGAACACTAATTCTCACGCTGTTGGTTTGTGTGTTTGGGGTTTTAGATATTTCTCCATGATGAGTACCTCTCATTTTCTTTCATAGCTGGTTATTTTAAATAGCATTTTTGCTGAGAAATCTTTTTAAATACTCCCTGGAAACTTAAGCATATTGTATCAACAGGACTACTCTAGCCTCCAAAGTAAACTCTAGCAGTGAGGAATGACTAAATACGCCATGTTGACTCTTCCCCTACATATCATATTTATTTATATGTCCAGTAACTACGCCTTGCTATAGTTTCTGTCAATTTACTGAATGTGAGCTTACTGGTTAGTAGTTCCCAGGATACTCTCAAGAAACTGTTTTATACCTTGACATCACATTAATGTTACTCCAACTCCTTGGTATCAAGGAGTGTTAGGCAAGAGGCAACACAGTAAGTATAGTTCAATTTAACTACTTTATCCTTAAAGGTTCTCTAGAACTCTTGGGCAAATGACACCAGGTTCAGGTATTTTTAACCAATATTTAGTCCTTCTTCTGTCAGTTTGCTGCCTCTTCTACGGAATTACAATCTCCATGTGGGAATCTGCATTCACTGTTACTGCAACAAATCGTTTTTGTGTGTGTGTGTTGTGCTGCAGCTTCTTATACTCTGATCAGCCTTACAAACTGCCTGACAGACCCTCCCTTCCTGGTGAGCTAGAGAAAAGGCTTTGGAAGTTCCTCCTCAATCAGGTTTGTTCTGCCATACTGTATTTTTACATTTAACCTAACAGATTTTATATTCTTTGGTTTTGACATTTGAAGGGGGATTCAATTTTGTGAAGAAAATATCTGTATTTAGTAATCTCTCTAATCTCAGTGTTTTACAATGACACTTTTAATTTGATCAGAAATGCTTCAATGCATTTTACTTTTTGTAGTTTCAAATAAAGTGGTTTGAAACAATAACTATGTCATCTGTAAAGATGATTTTTTAGCTGCCTCTCAAATTCTTTTTACAAGCATCCTTATTTTTCTAAAATTCCCATTTGTGGAATTAAGTACTGCTGTATTTGTTCTTCTGACTTACATTTTTTCTAAGAGGATGTTGAAGTTAAGCATGTTGTTACAGAATGTACTTTGGTAATAACATTGTGTCAATAAACCACCTCTCTATTGATTCTCTGATTAGCTTCCACAATGAAAAGCCATATACAGTCTTTAAAAAGTTTAGTCTGAAATTACTTGACAACCACTATCAAAACGACATGGGGAGATAGCAATCACAGATAGCTGAAATACCACATTTCTTTTGTATTTCTGACCTCCCCTGGGGTATGCCACATTCATTGTCTCAACTGGTCAAGCATTTACCAAAATCATCTTATTACTTTACTAAAATTAGGCCTAGAAATGCAATAAGGATTCCTAATTACTCTCTGGCATAGTTAATTTGATATAAGTTTTCATTTCATTTACTACATAGCACGACTTCTTCACGTGTATGACCTACTTTTTTATATATTATCTCATTATTATCTCAGTACTTGCTTTCCTTCCAGAAAATTTCTAGTATGCGTTTTACAGCAATAGACTAAAACTAAAGCTTGGCATCCTATAAAATGCAGGTATCATGAATTTTACAACCCCCCACAGAATACAGCAGTGGCAAATTCAGTACCTCAGATGGTGGAAGATTCCAGAAATAAGCCTGTCTAAACAAAATCTCCCTGACACCCTTGTATGCATATGGTGCATTCCCTATTTACACTCAAATACTATATTTCTATGGGACATCTGTTTTGTTCAAAGCAGGATATGGATAAGTACTCTATAGTTATTCGTCTTTTCTTTCCACATTCACTACCTAGAGTACAATCCCACAGTGTATTTACTGGACATGATCCAAACCCTGCACTGAATACAGAATTATTACATTCCTCATGGGCTTTCTATGGTTCTCTTATTGTATTATCTTAGTGTGCTCCTCTTTTAAACAAACATAATTAATCCAACTTCATAACTCTCCTGTAAAACAAGGTGGCCCGTGTTACACATAAGGAACAGTAATTAAAGGTAAAAATCCCCATAAGTCACTTAATTGTAGCCAATTAGTTAGAAAACAGTATCTTAGAACCCACTATGTATCTCTGTGGAATACATTTCCAGTGATATGATTAATTCAATGACCACCCAGAACTTCCTCAAGTGAAACACCATGTACATCAACTGAGGGAGCCAGAAAAGAACAAGCATGAAAGTTTAAGATTGCATGACTACCTGCATATTCGGCAAATGCTGGTTTTCTACAGTCAGGTTTTCTAGACCATTTTGCTTTCTGTTCCACTACCTTTTTTATCATGTGCCTTGCATCAAATAAAGAAATCAAAGGACAATCTGTGCAACTTTGCTTCATTCCCAGAGCACAGGTTGTCATGTATATAAAAAAAACCCACAACAAATCAAAGCAAACCTGACTGTATGATTAGATTAATATAATAAGCTTATTAAACAGCTAACAAGCACACTGAAACCTCTCTGGCCAGTCTCTAGAAGTACATGAGATGTCTAGACTAGAGTAGGTCCCACCGATCCTCACTATCAACTGTGAACAAGTTCAAGCCCAGGCTCTGACAAGTAATATGTTACAAGCTCAACTGCTCTCTCATTGCATCCCAAGCATACATCTGCTTATACTCAAGCTCATGCTTCTTTACTGTGCTTCAAGGGGGGAGGGGGAGGAGGTTGAAGCCTAAGGCTACCAAGACAGGGAACCTAAGAAAAATATAGATGAGGAAGAAATAAAACAATTTGTATAAGCCTTGTCATGCAAACAGGGCAACAAGCTCAGCTCACAGGATGGGCAGTACTGAAAGTAAGTGCAGCAGGTTCATGCTGCTGGGTAAAGTGACTGAAAAGACAGTTGTGCTTAAACACCAAAGCCACAGGTTAAAATTTAACTGCATTCTTAGTGGCTCCTCACACTGCTCAAAAAATGTAAAGGGGCTAAACAGGTTATATCCTCTGTGGTTTGCTTGCCAAACCATAACCAATTTGTCTAAATCTCACACATATAAACAGATACTTTCATAACAACTGCTTTTTATTTTTTAAGAAAGATGGAGAAGTGTTTTGTCCAACCAAGAAGTTTTTCATTTAACTTAGTTCCCACTTACTTCTAAAATGGACAGAATTCATTATCCAGTTACATAAGTTGCATCACCTTGACAGTCTCAATTTAAGGAAGACAAAAAGCTACTGAAAAGTCCACAACACACAATGGAAAAAAAAAGTGTGTTAGGGACAACAAGTTGGGTATGAAAATAGTCCATAGAGATCTGACAGAAATGTAGTAGAGAAATTTTCTTCCAGGTAAACAAGGAGGGCTATTTTCAGCCTTTCAAATCTACGCATCTGACTGCCTGTATATAGTATGTGCCTTTTCAGAATTTTAGATAAGCTTCAACAAACAGCATTCAGGAAGCCAGGATAAAATTCCTTCATCTGAGATTCAGTGATTAACAAAATAATGTGTAGCAGCATTGAGGACAGGCTGCAGATAAGCTAAAGGAGATGCAAGATGATAATCCATGGGTACATAAAGGGCTGCTGACAAAGAGGATGGGAATAGCCTATTTTCCATGTTTGTTAATGGATTCAACTTGCAGCAAGAACAATGCATATTAAACATAATGGAAACTTTCAAACAGTGAAAAGAATAACAGACTGTGACAAATTGCCTGGTAAGATGTGGAAAGTCTGTAATTAGAACAGGCAAGACAGATATATGCTTGGAACAATACACTTAAAATGACTTAGGGCACTAACATTACCTCTTGAAGCCCATTCCAGTCCTAGTTTTCCACTTTTCTTTATACTCTGTAACAGCATATCAAAATTAAAACTATTTTCCTAAAATTATCTTAAAAGAATTCACTTCTCAGTAAGCAGTATAAAATTGTTGTGGCTATGCAACAGAAAAGGAAAAAACCAAATGTTTCACGTTCCCTTATACTGGTCTGTATAACTAAAATACTGAGAACCTAGGAAATGTGTGCCCACAGATGGAGTAGCTGTCTGTGCACACAGAAGCCAGGTAGCTGCATATATACAAAATGATGACATGCTAAGTCAAAGTGCAGTGACACAACAGCATTCATCTAAAAGTTGATTACCTGATGCAAATGTGCCTCATTTACCTCTGGCAATATGTTGGCAATAAAAGGGAGGGGAGAGGGCGAATTTGTAGGCAATATTGTCAATTTTTCTCTCAGACAAATATATTCCAGTACGACAACTATAAATTCCTTATCATTGTTATAACCACCTGAGCATTTTTTTTTCCCTCTAGTGAGTATCTGAGTCTAATTTATCTTTTTTAAACAAAAGCAACTGAACCAGTGTTGTAGAAGAGATAGTGTTCCTCACGTTGCCATTTCAGCATCTTTTCCCAGTCACCCCAGGTTTCATTTCCAAGGTATTCCACAGCCACTCTTATGGGCTTCTGATAACAGCATGTAAACAGACATCTGATCCACAAGATCTCTTCTGATCTGAATTCACTACCTAGTCCACACTGGTGAGCTCCAGGCCTAGACTGACTGAGACTGTCCCTCAAGCTGCAGCTTTCGTAGACTGCAGGAAAATCAAGCCGAGGAATTGGAGCAGAGAACATGCAGCTCATTTCTCTAGTACTTTTTCTGAATTTCTTGGAAAAGGAGGACAGAGCATAGCAAAGGAACATTCATGACAAGAATACAAAAGGGGACAAAACAGACTTCAAGGAGGAGCATGGGAGAATAAGGAGGAAATGTGAGGGAGGAGGAAAGGGACTGATAGTCATAGGTAGGTAAGAAAAGTGAATAAAAGGAGGAAACTGGCACTGGGAGGTTGAAGGGGAACGGGGAAGAAAGTTGGGGTGTATAATGTCTAAAATTCAAGGAAAAGTTGGTTGGGAAAGTCCCAGAAGAGAAACTGGGAGAAGCAGAGAAAGCAGGAATGAAGTAACACTTTGGATGAGGACTGCAATGAACAAGAATATGAATGGTAGGATGTAAGAAAATGTAGAAAATTGGTACAGCTGGAATCTGGATTTGCTTTGGGAAAAAAAAAAAACAACAAACCAAAACAAGGAGGAGAAACTAAGGGGAAGAAATGGAATCGATACAAATATCTGAACTAAACCTAGCACCGCTGGGGAGCTGGGGTGGTGGTAGAATGGGACAATGGAAAAGGAAGGAGACTAAGTCTAGATTTGGATCCAGGAGACAGTGACAATGGTACAGGAATCATAATGAGAATCGGGGGGGGGGGGG
>NDXB01000995.1:111518-123408 GCA_002631895.1 Agapornis roseicollis
TTTTTTTTTTTTTTTTTTTAGAAAGTAATGCAGTAAACTAACAGACTCATTGAAGTTTACAGAATTGCTAAAACTCAGTCACTCCAGCCAAACGGATTTATCATAATAAAAGAACAACAAAACAACAGCAAAAAACCCCCCCTACGCACTGTTAATTCATAGAATCATAGAATAGTTAGGGTTGGAAGGAACCTTAAGATCATCTAGTTCCCAGCTTCTGACATGGCACAGTTTAGAAACTAAAACAGCAAAATCAGATTAAGAAAAAAAAAAAAATCAACACAGCTAGATAGTCACACAACTTGTATTTCCTAAATCCCTTCTTCCTCACTATTATATTCCTTTTTCATACTGGCTTGTAAAGCACTGCACTCTTCTTGGCCTGCCTCCAGAAGAACATCAGTTTGAAGATAAAGTTTCCATGATTTGACTGTGAAGGACATACCCCTTCCAGTCACAGCATTCCTGAGCTGCTGTCAAAATAATCTCTCTATTATTTGATGCTGACATTCTGGAAGACATTACTTGAGTTAAAAAAAGGCACACACACACACATGTACACATGCTTGGGAGGCTGATTTGGGTGGGCGGGCATAGCAGACGAAACCAAAAGAGCACAACAACCTTCCACTGCAGTGAATCTGAGATGAGTCAGAGGTTTGGCACTATTATAAAACTACTTCAGTTACATTTGGGGAGCACTGATATAGGGTTTAAAATTACTTTAGAGACTTTTAATGGGTAAAATAAGTTGCTGGGAGAAGAACATCTTTCAAAGATAATGTGTTCAGTCCTTCATGCATGAACGTCTCTGTTCACATCAATGTCAGTTCAGGATACACTACACTAGCACTATCTTTCTTTCACTGCCTACATCCAGCTGTTGTCTCATTTTGCGTTCGCACTGTAGGCACTTTAGAATTTCTAGTTATCTTTTTCCTTTACCAGTTTAGTAGTAACACAGTAGAATTCCTGGTAAAGATCAGAGTCTCAAAGTGCTACAGTACTACTACTAATTCCAGTACCTACAACTGTTCACTGATTTAACAGCATTCTATAGAGTTAGTCTAGATTTCTAACACTGCAAGAGTAAATAATCAGGTATACCCCCTATAAATAGTTAAATCCTATTGATTTGGCTACTCTGAAAGTACAGTAAAATGGCTCTGTGATTCAGAAAAATGTGTCATTTGTAGATGAACTTCTAACCAAACCCTTTAAGAAAGCAAAAATTAACTTTCCAAATTAAGATTTTAAAATTCTCCTTTTTTTTGCTAAACAATATAATCACCTCACAGAAACTCTGACAAAGAGAACTGGTGACATGAAAATATTTTTGAGTTCTATTCTACAGAATGTGAATATGTTATTCTTATTTGTAATATGAAACCAAGTATGGCAAAGCTTCTGGTAACAGAAATATCAAAGCAGCATTCAGAATCAAATATGAAAATATATTTCACTCCAGTTCTCTTCCCACTCTACTTTATAATTGAAGAGAAAGTTTAATTACTGACTTCAGCCAGAGCGAAATTAAACCCCTGTAGACTCCTGAGAGTACATAAGACACTGTTAGTTCTAGGAATGTGTCTGCTGGGTTACAAATCAGAACAAGCCCAACTTCATCTTCGCCAGCACCATAAATGCTGCTGTAAATCCATGGCTTACGCTAAGTCCAAGGTATGGGTGAGCCTTCTCATTTCCTTGAGTATTTCCTCATTACGTGGATCAGAAAAAGACAGGATAGGATAGCTCTGAAAGCCTGAGAACAGATCCGAACATCTGATCCATGCACAAGCAGATTTTGGCTGTTGAAAGTCTGACATACCTTATTCCTCCTCTTACAAGCCAGGCTGCAAAGTGATTTGACACCAAACAAGCTCAATACCCATACTGTCAGATCAAGTCTGGGTTCTATGCTATGGGATAGGTTCCACTGACCGCATGCAAGTATCCTGATTCAAGAATAAATTGTTCATATATGTATGAAAGTAGCAATACCATAAACTATCGAAAGCAATTTTAAGCTCAGTCTACATCTGTCAAAAGCAGAACAAAACATGAGGAGATACTTTCAACTGTCCTAAGTTACATTGACTTACAGCTTGTACAAAAAAAGCTCAAACTGTCCTTGAACATGCTGCAGGAGTAGGTTACACATGCTGGACAAATGGAAGAGTTAACTTGGATAGGCTTAAGGCACTACGGTTCTTCTCTCTGAAAGCAGAAGCCTAGGAGCATTCTGGAGATGTCATGAAGTGTGAACATACAGAAATGCTACTTCTGTCTCTCAGTAACTTTTGCTTGAGTATTTCATCAGGCGTATACCCACTCATAAGCACAATGCTTCAAATATTTAGGAATACTAAAAAGAAAAACAGAAATTGTATGTCCAGCTTTTTATTAGAAAATAGTAACAACACCTAAGAACACACTAGCAGATTAAAGGCAGACAGACTTTCAGAGGTGCCTGGAAATGTCAATATT
Organism: Agapornis roseicollis; assembly: GCA_002631895.1. Taxonomy (NCBI): domain Eukaryota; kingdom Metazoa; phylum Chordata; class Aves; order Psittaciformes; family Psittacidae; genus Agapornis; species Agapornis roseicollis. Next base: position 114,006 of record NDXB01000995.1, read on the forward strand.
CATTACCTCAGTTTTCAATAAAGAGGTAAGATATTACAAGACAGATCATAGAATCATAGAATAGTTAGGGTTGGAAAGGAGCTTAAGATCATCTAGTTCAAAACCCCTTGCCATGGGCAGGGAGACCTCACAGTAAACCATGCCACGCAAGCCTTCATCCTACCTGGCCTTAAACACTGCCAGGGATGGAACACTCACAACCTCCCTGGGCAACCCATTCCAGTGCCACACCACCTTAACGGGAGAGAACTTCTTCCTTATAGCCAATCTAAACCTCTCCTGTTTAAGTTCGAACGTGTTACCCCTTGTCCTGTCACTACAGTCCCTAATGAAGAGCCCCTCCCCAGCATCCCTATAGGCCCCCTTCAGATACTGGAAGGCTGCTATGAGGTCTCCATGCAGCCTTCTCTTCTCCAGGCTGAACAGTCCCAACTTTCTCAGCTTGTCTTTGTATGGGAGATGCTCCAGTCCCCTGATCATCCTCATGGGCCTCCTCTGGACTTGTTCCAACAGTTCCATGTCCTTTTTATGTTGAGGACACCAGAACTATACATAATGTCTACTGATTAAAATTATTACTGAAGAAGGGCTTTGTAATTTATTAACACAGTGCCCTTATTTTTTCTTCAAATCCCTAAAACTCTATGAATTTACAGGATTATTTTTTTTATGCTAGACCCCAATTATTTTTAGTACAGAGTCCATAATTTTAACCTTTTAAATCTATGCTTTATATTTTTGATTCCTCTTAACTTCTTTTTCATGCATGATTCCTTGGTTTTCCTCTTAACTGGCAGATACCCTCTCATAATACTATCTTCCTTTTCTGTCCAAAAATCAAGACACTGAAGAACTTGTGCTGTATGGATGATAAGCTCACAGACTTTTTCCAAAGTCTGACCTTGACTATTGATAAAATTATTTCAACATAAAACCCAAAATCCATCTGTCAAGATAAAAAGTAGTCTGAGATTTCACACAAACATGTACATTACTACTTAAAAAAAACCCCACACTAAATCTGTTTCTTTGAAAGATCCTTCTCTGGAGTATTCCTCCTCTGTACAGCTGTCTGAACGCTTTTATCATTCCTACAGTCATTTTAGGTTTCTTCCTTGTAATTAAGTTCTCCGGAAGCTAAATGTTTCCCTAATTTAAAATAAAAATATGAAAGAATGACAGCAAGTACATTACATGCTTTCCTAAATTGTTTAGGTTTGTATTGCAAATATAAACTTCTATAAATATAGCTTATCAGCAGCGAACTGTAACGATCTAATAAATATCAGTAAATATCAGCAACGATCTAATAAATAAATAAATAAATAAATAAATCTATCCCACTTAACTTCATCATGAAAAAGAGAGCTGAAACACACACTTGGATTATAAATCACCACCACTCACCCCAGAAATTAAACCACAAGGCAGCCGGGTTGCTGAGGTATTGTGATGTACCTCCACACATCATGTCTTCTGCTCAGGCTGAATTGTGGCATGCCAGTTTCTGAGACTGTGGGAATAGCCAGGGAATGCCTCACTGATGGCTGCCAACGGACTAAGGTGACAGATTGAGTGCTAGCCTGCACACCATCCAGAGTTAACCAAGAAAGAAAATAAGGCTCAGAAAAATCATAAAGGGTTATGAAGCTCTGGTGGCAATAGACAGTACCATTCCCATGGTTTCAGCCTCCCTGATTTCAATTCAGACACATGAACTCATCTTCATTTTGAGCTCAAAATAGATGTTTGGATTCCATTCTATCCCTAGGTTGCTGCCCACAATCACTATTTTCAACATATACTTCCAAATGGTTGGAAAAATTTCTCCCCTCATGAGATCATCTATTTTATTAAGCAGACCTCAGTGGTTTAGCAGCAAACACTTATTCTATTAATGTAATAAACTGTAACCTCCTCAGCAGTAGGATTATAAATTAACCAGTCCCTGATCTCATTATGAAATTACTCTATAGAAGTATTAATGAAACAAAGGAGATACCAGTCCTGTGTTACAAAAGCCAGGCAGCTACAATGTTTTTAGAGAAGGGGGTCAAAAAATTCAACAATGGCAAACTGATTTCTCCTGGGCAGCGTCCACTTAATTGTAGAAGAGGAAGTAAAAAAGTTCATTTTTGTTATAATATGAATCAGCAAGCAAGAAACAAAAGGTAAATAGAAATTAAGATTTCTGTTAAGCTGTGCATGTATCTTTGAAACTCCAGTATAAAAGTCAAAGGTATCACATCCAAAAGGAGGAAATTTTGGTATAGGGAAGATAGGCATATAAACAAATTAAATGAACAGAACAGAGTGCATGTAAGGTTTCTAAGTGAAAAGGACTAAGATGAAACTAGAGAACTTATCTTTAGTAAAACAACTTTATTAATTTTACTGTCCACTCGCATGCAAATCACTTCTAATTAAAGCAAAATTTAGAGCTCTAAAATAATTATATGTTTTTAAGCAGATGCCACGAGTACCCACCAGAAAGCAGAATATTCTGACTCTCATAATGTGCAACTGATAGAATTTCTGCACAAACCCATATGGTTTCCAGTTCTAAAGTTCAAATACAGACCATTTCATTCCTATCCAACAGAAATAATAAAACTACATATTTACATAACTATTTCTCAATATTCCCAATACTAACGGTACTAATACTAGAAATATCTGCAACTGTGTGCTTAACCTAAGAGTCCCTTGCCAACTCAGAGCAAAACAACATAGCAAAGCATCATTACCCACGCTGCTGTTGCTTGCCCTATAGTCAAGCCCTGCGGTAATGCTGCTAGGCTTTGGAGACCTGTTAAAGTGGATTTATTGCGGGCAGTTTAATATCATTATAAGAAAATCCAACCAAACCAGGACATGCTATTGGAGGGACTGTCACACATCAACAGAATTGCATATCTATGAATCAATATGCATTACTGTTTTGATATAAATCAATATGGCATGCACGAAAGTTATGTACTTTCTACTTATAAATCTATTGAAAGTCTTGTTTTAAGCAGAATCAAATAAATGTTATAATAGCATTTGATTTCCTTAGTTATCAATTGCTTACACGTAACTAGCCCTACACCAGCTCTTGGCTTACAGAGAATCCTAAGTGGTGAATTACTATGGTGTTCCACTGGGGACAGCAATCCCCTGTAAAAAGAGTAAGGGTGCTTAGCAAAATATTTAAGCTCTAATCACACTTGCTTCAAGCTGTCAAACACAGAAGTGCATGCACTATAATAAGGTAACAAGGCAAAGTTGTGCAAGTGTGACCATGTGTTCTTCCATGGCCTTGAACCTTGACAAAGCTCAAGCATGTGGCCCTGGCTTTGAATGCTGCCCAAACTCAGGAATCCTAAAAGGTCCTTTCATTGAACAGGGCACAGTGAAACACTGAATCCTGTAAGAAATTGCCAGTCACTAGACAAAGAACACCAGCTCACGGTATGACCTGCACTCCTGCTGAGAATCCAGCTGTAAACACAAGATAGCTTTTGCTAACCCTTCAGGCTGGGAAAAGGTTGTTGACAGCTGTGGTGAAAGGGCTCCTGTTTCCACCAGAGGCAGGGTCACCTCCTTTTGCTGGAAACGCCTATTTCTTTCTGCAGCACTGAGAGGACAGTGATCAAGATGAGAAGCTCAGGAATTTGATATCAGTTCTTGCTGATTACAGGTTATTGTTAATCGCAAATGAGCATGTGTGTGTGCAATCTGGTACTTTCAACAGGTAACCTATGAACCCAAGTCACAAATCATTAATGGTGGTGTGACAAGTCCTTGAGAGCCTTGTCATCCTTACATGAAGCAGCAGTGGTGAGATTTGGCATACTTTAAGTGAGTTTGCTGAGACAGTCCAGACAGTTCACACAGTTTCAAGTCTCTGGAGAGCTACTTTCACCCAAAGCATGGGACTGTCCTCTGAAGAAAGGTCATGGTTGTGGGGTAAGCTACTGGTGTGACAATTGCAAGCTTTGTTTACACCAACTGCTCACTGAAATTCATAGACCATGGTTTATTCACTTCAGATACACAAGAACTTCTTAAGCAATCTTTGACTAGCAAGATTCTGAAAAAGCAATTTAAAGCTGCCTTCTCCCATGCCGCTTCCCCACACCTAATGCTTTCTTCCACCAGGAATTTTAGCTTGTTGTAACTGTTTTGCTTTTACACTACAAATGTGGCACAGTAAGGTAAAAACAGCTGCATGCTATTTTTCCTCCTCTCAGATAGGGTGTATTTCCCACCCGGAAACAAACAGTACTGTAGAGAAACAAAGCAAAACACAGCCTTGCTGACTGAAAATCAATTGTCTTCATATAATTTATGCTTTTTATACATAGTGCATTTATTTTCCTGTTTAATTCAGCAGAATCTGTTTGCTTTCTTCTCAACCATTTTGTCAATTCATGACACTTGCAATGCACCAAAACTAGAGCCTGCAGCTTAAAGACAAAAGTAACATGATGCATATAAAGCTTTACTTTTTTTTCATACATACATAATTATGGAAAATGTATTCAATTTGTTTTGTATTAAAATTTATAATCACATTAAATTCAATTTGTATGTCACTAAATTAAAAACCTGCTGAAGTTATCTGAAAAGTATTCTGCATACATATGCATGGCTCAGTCTGTTCCAAAATCAATACAGCTGAACATTAAGTTGAGAGACAAAAGGGATCGTATTTCTTAAACTGATGAAAATTACACAGAAAGTGACTGTTCAAGATGAGACAATCCATGCCTTTTTTGACATCCTCTGATAAAAATTAGTGTCCAAAGCCAAATACAACATGTTTCCTATACTGTAGTGACTTTTGTCTAAGTCAGATGCACTAGTAGTAAAAGACCTTTCTAAGCAACACCAGTAATGATGAGAGAGGGGTTTGAGGAACTGGAATGAAATTCGTTGGGGTTTTTTGCTTCCCCCAGGATGGAGGTATATTACTTTTTATCCCATACTGCTGCAAGTAAAATATATACTTGCAATTAAAGTTACAGCACAACAGAAACAAACCCCTAAACTTCTGGTAACTCAAAGTGTATGATCATTCTCTTTTAATTAATCCAACTTACTTTTATGTAAATAATTAAAGTTTCTTACAGTTTTATATTATTGGAATCATGGGAATCATGGGAAACATTCTCATATACAGATTCTTTTCTATTAAGTATTGTGAAAGATCTAGCTTGAATACTCCTTTCCAAGGCCAGAAAGGATCACAAAGAATCGGCCCCAGCCTCCTCATTACAAACTAAACTTAATTCCGAAGCCATTAGATCAACACCAGCTCAGTCAATAAAACAGTGGAAAAGGACCAACCTGAGTAAGAATGTTTATCTCCACCAGGAAATTTAAGTGACGTTCTTTTCTGTGAGGTTTCCCTGTATTACTTGGGTTAGCAAATGCATTAGATTACTAAAGTTATTGTTATTTTTTAACAGGAAAGATAACATTATTTATATTTCAACTGGCTTCTTGTCACTTAATTTTAGTGGAGCTGTATTCGCTTCTGTCTTTCCTAAACTGAGGGACTGGACTAGCTGGTCACCCAAACTGAATTAACACATACTCCTTCCCTACACACCAGTGATGCCACCAGTTCTTGCATAAAGTTAACAGTAGCAACAGGAAATAAGATGACACAGAACCTAGATTCACCTCAGGTGTGACTTGGAGACTAATGGGATACCAAACTCTGTTGAGTAGCTGAGACAGCTGTCTTCATCCTAACCCATTGCACCTGCTCAGTAACTGATCAGGGAATTATTAAGTGACTTTGTACATACACATAGAAAAAGAAAGAGCCTGTAGTTTGGCATATGCTGTGGACATTGAAGCAGTTTCTTCACAGAAGCATCCATGAAACATGCATGAAGAATTTAACTTGGTTTTCAAGAAGTCCAAAAATCCACTGACTCTAGAAGGCTACCTCATAGCTCTTGCCTCCTGAGGAACTGAGCAAAGAAATTATTCTGAAGAAGTCACAGACTTTTTTGAGTCCAAGAACACATTGTGATAACCTGATCCCTCTGTCCTCAGCTACCATTTACTTGAAGACCAGCAATTCTCCTTGAAAAACATCACAACAGAGTGAAAAGGCAGCAGTGGCCTGTCACCTGTGATTAGAAAGAGTGCAATATTTTACAAAGGGCTGTACAGAGGAAGGAGAGAACAACTAGAGCCCTTATGGCTTTTTTTTGTTTCTGCTGCAGAGAAATCTTTTGAAGGCCATTACGTGCCAGAGGGAAGTTGTTCACACCAGCAGCTGGAAGTCAACGGGCCATTAGAGTCTGAATCAGATCTCACAAAAGCCAGATTTTGCTAATATTTGACTGCAAGTAGCCCAGGAGCTATCACAGGCAGCAAACACTGTAGCAAACAGGTACTAAAAAAATGCAATTATATCCATATTTTAGAAGTACATATTAAACAAATGTATTCTTTCGTCATGTATTTATCATTTGTTTTACACAACAATCTCATGTTCAGTAAAACATACAAATCAAGTAAACAATTCTGCAAATTGTATTTGTCTTTTCACTCTTCATAACTTTAAATTCTTTTGCCTTTTGCAGACATCAAATAGCTGCCCAATGGTATGGGAATTAGGTAAACCACAGAGTAGGTCTCTGTAGCATTTGAAGAAGTGTTTCCAAGCACAACAGCTACCACAAAAATAAATGCCTTACTGAAGGCAAGTGTCTGAATCATAATCTGAAGTCTCTAACTCCTTAAGTGTTTTTCAATTGCTGCAGACATATGTGTTGATGGAAATACATCACCTAATGAATTTCCAGCTACTTTGAGTGGTCCATCAGCCCTGTTAATAGAAGTGTGTTTCTTTCTTTTTTTCACATTTCTAATGTGCTAATGGCTAAAATTTATCATTCTCCAGCACAACTCTGACCAGCTAATCTAACTCACAGTATAATTCCAGAATGGCTTAAAATGTTAAAACATATATGTCAGTCTCATCTAGGACACCCACTTGCTTCCTCTTCAGAGTCCAGGGAATGTATTTCTCCTACATTTTTACATAGCAAACAATACATTTTTTTTCCATTCAGAGCAAAGTCAATTGGTAAAGTTGACAGAGTCTTGTAGGAAGTTTTGAGAACTGCTGTGGTCCAGAAACCAAATTACTTGCTTCCTACAGAACTGGATATTGCCTTAGGTTTAGTTACAGAGTATCAACAAAACACTACTAAAGCCAGTGGGTTACACACAGGAGGCCAAGTTACCTGCTAATGCTACCACCTATCTGCTTTTACACACACAACCCCCTTCAAAAATAAACTGTTGATCTGATAAACAGAGTTTATAGCTGACTGTCCCTTTTAATAAGCAGCTATGGATTTAAAGAACAATCAACACACTACACTTCTTCCCTCCTTAGTTATTGTTCTATATAGTTAACAATAGGACTAAGGAAAATTAGAAGAAATACGAACTCCTTAATCTATCACAAAATGCTAAGATTATACAAACAAATACAGAATTACCCAAAGAAGAAGAGCTACGTATGCATATTGGAACAGAAGGAAAAATATTTGGTATGCAGGAAAAACACACATTTGTAACCAGAAAGAATTGTTTACCCTCTGCAATAACAACAGTCTTAACATTATTAATTTGTATAACAAATACCCATATAGCCAAAGTCTGGGTTGAGGTATCATTTTTAAACAACACAGTATTAAAAATAAATAAAACTTACAAGGAAGTTTTCATTAAACTATAAAAGTAACCAATGCCTACCAATGCAATTTGTCTTTAATAAACAGAAAAGAGTAAGGTATAGGATTTTTTTTCTTCACATATAACTCCTCTCACTTTTGATATTAGCATGTGGGTCAGCCAAAGTAACAAAACTTTAATCAGAAATGGGGAAATTCTTCAAATTATTATTGTAAAACAGTTGTTGAAATAGAAGTGATATTCCATTTTCAGTAATGGTGAGAGTAAATTTTCCCTCTGAATATTGTTGGGGGAACAAAATAGTAAAGCATGCAGTCACATGTGACTATGTAAGTAAATACGTGTATAAATAGTCTAGGAAGTATTCCCTCTGCCACACTAAAACATTTTATATAGATGCTGTCATCACCTTGTCAAGATCTGGCAATACCACATTAGCTACATATTACAGATCATATCATTCACAGGGAACAGAACATCCTGAGTGTGTCTCAAAGTGACATGGAAAAGCTCAAGGCGTAGGCTTTTGTTCGTTTTGAAGCTCCAGATAACACTTATCTGCTCAGGATGCCCCAACTTTTCCATTTTCTCTTATAAACCATAATTATTGCAAACAATAATTGAAGATAGGGACAGTGCCAACACTACTCACTGTTATTTATACAATAAAACAAGGCAGATGACTTGCCCAATGACACACAAGTATTTGTGGAAATGTCAAAAAAAACCATGCGAATCTCCCCAGTGAAAATACTTTTACTACAGCATTATTCTTACATCTCAAGTGTGCTAGTAATTGACCTTGTTTGCTCAGAAGATACACCTAGAGCTGAAGTTCTACAGTGAGTGCTAGCATTTCTTGCCATGAGTATTTGAAATAGGATTTGACTAATCCAGCCATCATAATAAACAATCTGAATATTCCTAAAATGTGCAATCATGCTTAACATTTAAGACTTACAAGTTTTGGGTAACCTCAAAAAATCCTAGTTTTACACTGCTTGGCCTGACATGAAATACCATAAAATATTCATTATTTTAACATGACTTCCAGAGGAAGACTGAACTACTTTCAAATATGCTGTCAAGTACATGAACTTTTGAAAGCATATTCAAAATTAATCCCTTCAAATATTTTAAGTATATGACACTGCAAACACATGGACTTCAGTGTAAAAATAAAGGGATTAATATATGATATGCTCTATACTTCTACCCCTCGGTCACTGGTTCCATCTGTACAAGACAAGTACAGATGGAAGAGGAAAAGAATGTTAAGGGGAGTTTGCTGTCCTTAGGAGACACAGCTGGAGATCCTGACACACACACTAGGACAGCCAGATGACAAAGATGAACCCCAAATTATAGAAACTCCAAGCAAAACCCAGGACAGTAGGACATCCTTCAGAATATAATAATGGAGGTTACCTGGGACATCCTTCAGAATGTAATAACGGAGGTTATCTGAATCACAGAGATGGTGAAGCTGATCAAATGACAGCACACAAGTAACTATATGCAGAGAAAACACCCTCCTTGAACGTGCCCTGTTAAGTGGAAGAATACATAATGTTTTCTTCTCTGCTCAGGCTACACGGCTCACCCCTTCTGTTTGTTAATTATGCCAACTTTGAACTGATTTTCCCAAAGAACAAAAAAAAAAAAAAAAAAAAAAAAAAAAAACATTGAA
>NDXB01000995.1:148655-171812 GCA_002631895.1 Agapornis roseicollis
AAAAAAAAAAAAAAAAAAAGAAAAAAAGAAAGACCGACCAACACGACAACCACCCCATTTATTTAACCTTGTAACTCCACTGCAGGTATCAAGTTCAAAGCTAGGTGGGCACTTCTGTCTCTCGGTCTTTGACAACTGAGTCAGGGACATTACTTGAAGGGGAAAAGAAAAAAAAAAGATAGAAATCAGGGACACCTGGCCTCAAGGGGAAAATGAAGACCTAAAAATCTATTAATATGATTTTAATTATCTGTGTTCTTGATAGAATTCTCACAATTCTTTAAAGCAGTGAACTGGCTTTTTTCTTCTTCTCTTTTCAGGTAGTGGAGAAATTTCTACGGGAAAACATTTAGAGCACACTTTTCAAGCTCAGGGTACTAGGAATTCATTAACCAATTAATCCTCAGAGTTCTTTGCTGTGGTTAAATACATTATCCCTATTACACAGACAGAGAATTGCACAGAAATGTTAAGTACATTCCTTTAGACTAGTCTAAATCTCCACTTTATGTCTTAATACACTTCTTAGTTTTTTTCTAGTCACACTAGAGACATAATGCAGAAATCAAAGAGTTGCTCCAACATAGTGGTTATATCTTAAATTCACAGAAGTCATTGATAAGACCTAGGAGTCCTTTTAGAAGTTTAAATGGATGTTGAGCAACCCTTTTTCTTCAGAAAGGACCCTTTCTTAAGGCATCTCCTTAGTTACAGTAGTTTACCACATCTGACTTGCATAATTCTCCTGATTGCATGTCTTCTTTGAGCCAAGGGACTAGTTAGCAGGCAGACTTGTATACCTAGAAAATTTAAGTATTTAGCTCAAGAAGAAGAAACAAGATTTTTCAGAAAAGACAAACTAAGTCAGCCTTAAGGAGGAAGAAAATTGAATTGGTAAAACAAACAGAAAAACCCAAAATAAATAAAACCTGAAACAACCCAAACAAAAACCCAACATCATTCCCCCCCCCCAAAAAAAAAACAAACAACAACAACAAAAAACAAACAAAAAAACCCAAAATAAATAAAACCTAAAACAACCCAAACAAAAACCCAACATCATTCCCCCCCCCCCAAAAAAAAACAAACAACAACAACAAAAAACAAACAAAAAAAACCCCAAACAAACAAAAAAAAAACCCACACAAAAAACCCCACCAACAACCAAACCCACAAATTAACAAACACACCAGCAGCAATTTCAACTTTGTTTAGGTTGATGTTGGGACATGGGTACTTCCCTAAAAGTGGTAACTCAAAAAGCTTTGAACCAGATCCAAAGCACAAGGCAGGGCCCATCTTCTGAGAGAAACAAATCACAACTAAAATTTACTTCCAGAGTCAAAAGTAAAGGTCCATAAAGAGAACAATAGATGATGAGCAAGGAGAAGCAAAAGTCTCACAGATTATGTCACTCATATGTTGCATTTGTTCATATTCTCTGCGCAAGTCACAGATTTGTTATCCATAACACTAAAAAAGGCCCCTTTTTTCTATAAATGACAATTTATGAACAGTATCAGTGAGTGTAATGGGCATTCATTTTACGAGTAATAAATTCTGATTCATCTGAGAAACTTCAGGAGCTGCTTGAGTCATTATTACTTTTCCACAAAAGAACAGAGTTCACAAGAAATGTTAATTCGCTTCTTTGGGGGGCATCTCAGAGCAGTACTGTTTAATAATGTACAATGCACAGTAGGCTGAATAGGAAATGTAATGGAAACCTGTGGAAAACTATAATTTTTTAATCCTCAGTTTAGATAATGCTAAGAATTTGAGGTCCTATCTACAAACTGGGTATTCTTACTAACTCTTTACAGCATCCAGCACCCTACGTTAGCCACACTGAAATGTGACAAATGGAAATCTTTGCCTAAGCCTGTAGATATATTTAGAGGCCAGGAGGATGCATTGCCAAGAGTTTGTACCTCACAAATATCCTCTAACAAAAAATGTTTTCAGAGTGTAACTGAGTAAGAATTCCAGTGGTGAAAAAACACTACCTGAAAATCTGAAAGGAGGACAACTGAAACGAATTTAAAAAGTAAATTCAAATAAACTCACTTTAAGTAACGAACACGTATCTGCTGTGGAGATAAAATCATTTGCACTTCCTCACTTTCATTCTCCTCAATTCAAATAAAACCAAAGCCTGATGTCATTTTTATTTAAATACTGAAAAAAAAACCCTATGCTATGCGATTAATTCAAGGTATCAGAATGTTGAAAAGGGATAACGGTCTTTCTATTCAACATATGCTAAGCATTTGCAGAAAGTTAAGGGGAAGGATGGGGAAGGAAGAATTCCAGAACGGGAGTTACAGGTACTGTGGAAATTGGGAGAATGCCGGGCTCTCTAATAAGCCATGAACACCATTCTCGGAACTTTAGTGATTGTTGCCTCGGGCACTTTGGAAACTTAGTCTCACAGGTTTCCACCATGTTGCTTTTCTTTCACTGCTACTTCCCTCCCAAGATGTCCTCACATCAACACTTCAGCTCCACCATTAGTATCTATGGAAGAAACACCACCGTCGACCAGTGTTTCTAATAACGGGGAGCAGTTGTCTTTTTTCTAGCAGTCTAACTAAAATGCAGTTAATGGTTGATGTACCTTATGTTTCCACTGATCAGCTATTACAGCATTGCACATTAATGCAATCCCTAGAGGAGCAGCAAAGATGTTCCTGTGAAACAGATGCAGCTGGGTGGTGAAGGAGGAGGTGTCCAGCTAATGTTTATATCCTCACACCCACACAGAGCACTCTGCTAGCTGAAGCAAGTCAGCTTGGGACCCAAGATTATATCTACAGAAGTAAGAAAGCTAAATATTGAAGTCTTGCATACCTCTCATTCGTTTGAAGCCTTAAGAATCATAGAATCATAGAATTGTTAGGGCTGGAAGGGACCTTAAGATCATCTAGTTCCAACCCCCCTGCCATAAGCAAGGACACCTCACAATGCTATGCCCCATTTTCTGTCTGGTTGGCCATACAAAGATGCATGACCATGCAGAAGTCAACTTTTGATTTGGTCAATTTGAAGTCCCAGGAGTTCACTCAGGTATTTAAAGAAATTAACATAGTGCTAATACAGTCTCACTTACAACCTTCTGTGTTGGATGATTAACAGAACAGCTAAGCCTTACAACACCAGTCCTAAATTACATAACAGGTATTTACTGTTCCCACACATGAGTATTAAACATGTCTTTTGCACACTAGAATTTGATACTTTATATTCATAGAATCAACTAGGTTGGAAAAGACCTTTAAGATCATAAAGTCCAACCATTACCCCAAGATTGCCAAGACCGCCACTAAATCATAGCACTGAGGGCCTTATCTACATGGTTTTTGAACACTTCCAGGGACGGTGATTCAAGTATATTGCTTAAACTGAAAAATAGTTTAGATGAGATGAGATGAAATGAGGTTACACCCTAGGCTAGTCCACTGGTCCATGTGTTCTAACACATTTTTCATGAAGGCCCATAAGTTATTACTTCAGAAGGAAAAAAAAAAACAACCAAACAAACAACAAACCAGTATGCACTCATCCCACTGGTTTGTGCTGTGCACATTGGGAAAGGGAGATAGGAGAAATTCCTTCCTGACCAGAGTAAGCCATCACCTCTTAGCTTGAAGGTCAATATTCAATTAACTTGTATAGTTATAAACCTCATTAACAGTCACAGAGTTACCTAAAATTAAAATAGAAAAGGGAGAAAGAAAAGCAAAAAGAAAAGGGAGGAAGAAAAGAAAAAAAGAAAAGGGAGGAAGAAAAGAAAAAAAGAAAAGGGAGGAAGAAAAGAGAAAAAGAAAAGGGAGGAAGAAAAGAAAAGGGAGGAAGAAAAGAAAAGGGAGGAAGAAAAGAAAAGGGAGGAAGAAAAGAAAAGGGAGGAGGAAAAAGGAAGAAAAGAAAAAAAAGGAAGAAAAAGGAGGAAGAAAGAGGAAGAAAAGAAAAGAAAAAGAAAAAAAAAAAAGCAACATGAAGTTTGGTGACCTTCTGTAACAGCAAATTTGAACAGTGCCAACTGGCCATGAAAAATAACATTTCTTTTACTTGCTTCTAATTTACTCCCCTCTCTTCCATAAGACAGTTTAATATTGCATGAAGAGGTGGGATTAAAAAGAACTGATCATCTGTTACAGGGGAGAACCATTAATCACAAATATGTAACAGTCACCCCCCCAAATTGTTATTGATACCATCTGAACATGGGAGAAAGGGAAGGAAGGCCCACCTACTATTGCTAAGATTGGTTTTTATTTCTGGACTTTTAATGCCATTTGTTTTCATTTTCATTGCAGCATTGTCATCATCTTCAAGTCTTTGTGGTCATTTTTTTAAGTGAATGTTTATGACAGGAAAATTAACAGTAATTCTGCGAATCTCCATATTTCTTTGATGGCTGTATAGAAGTACATGCTTTTTTCTCTCTTCAAACAATATTTGCAAGTTCTGACTTGTCACCAAATAGTAACATTATGCTTGAAATGCAGGACCCCATAACACCCTCAGTACTAGAACACTAAAAGAAAAAAAGCAGATACAGCAACTAGATCAGTATAAGCAGCTCCCTGCAGAGAGGCACTTCAGAGGAAACAGGATCTCCCTGTAAGGATGTTGTTCCCAGATCATATCCTAATTTATGTGTGATGATGAAAAAAAAACATTATCATTGAGAATAGTTTAATTCTTGTTACTTATGATTATTATGATGTAGGTTGTGAGAAGATCTGCCTAATTTTAAAACTTGTCTGGCCTTGCTTTCATGGTAGTGAGACTATCAACCTCCTAATTTATGAAGCCTTCACTCCCTAACTCATGCAGAAATACTATTTCAATCTAAATAACACTGAATTTCCCCAACTTTAAAAACACAAACTGACAAATAACCCTCATTTTGAATTGCTTTCCCTCCCCCATCCCCAGACAATGCATTCTTAAAGTGCTGATACATAACAATTGACTGACAGACCTACCAAAAGATCCTGTGCAACAAGCAGATGTTCCTCTGCCACTGAGCTGGTGCCCAGGCTCTCAGCAAAGGCTACTAACTCTGAGAGGTTGCTTCACTTGACATGTCTACTCAGTCTTTGCCTTACCTGGCATAACCTCAAACAAGAAGTCATCTGGGAGGGCTTTAGTTAAGAGGACATCTGTCCATTAGGAAATGACTTGCTTCAGTGATCACCGAATAACCTTTAAATGAAAGCTTTAGCCTACTGCCAGCTTTAAGATTGTTGTCTGTATTATGAAAGAGGTCCAAGTTAACAGGACTATTTGAATTCCAAGTGGTGGCCCAGACATTGACTCCGATGGTCCTCTCACACCTTTAGTGACACATGCACTCTATCACCACTTCTGAATAATGGGGATAATCTTGTCTCTACCTGATGGACTACTTTGAGGACCAAATTAGTTCATTTTTTCAAATGCAAAGTATTACAGGTTTTTTCCCAGTTGCCTTCATTCCCCTTTTCCAGCTTAAACATGTGAATGTGTGAATATCTGAAAGAACATGTGTGCACATGCAGATAAATAGATAAAAAGTAATTTCATTTGGCCATTATACAAATAAACGGAACATTAAATACTTACTGCATTGCAACAGACAGTGCATGTTTTAGTCTTAAGTGTCTTATCACAAAAGGAACAAATACCACACCAGAATCAAAAGTTATTCTGCTGGGCAGAAGAAATCAAAAATATTTTGTGCAGTACACAGCAAGGATTTCAAAGCTTTTTGCTCTTTTAAAATAACATTATTATTGAGTATACTTGCAAGCTTGCGTATTATCCTTTAGCTTCAGTACACAAAATTCAGAAAGTGGTTTTAAAGTAAAGTCAACCCGTAAAGAAACCAATGTTATTTGAGTGAATTTGCAGGGACTGCTGTTGATGTACATTTATTTTGTTCCTATTTAAACTCCTGTTTATACATCTCCTGTGTTGCCTGAACCAGCCTATTATGTACCTCGCTCAGAAGCTGTTATGCTACTGGAGAGAGGACACAGTACCTTAATAGCAGTAGGACTTCTTGGGCGTAATCTGAACAGGGAAAAAAAATGAAAACCCAGAAAAATAAAACTTTAAGAAAACAAAATTAGAAAGAGGAATGTTGTCGAGTCATTCATTTATTTGGCACAGGAGAGAATGCTGTGCTTTGAGCTATATATGTAAACAACTTTTCAATTTTATATAGGTAAAAAAGAAACCAGAGAATAAACTCTCCCTTCTGATGCTTCATCAGCCCAGTGAGTATTAAATATCAAGCCAAATTCCTTTAATGACAAATCCTTCTCTGTCTCTGTAAGCACCCAGCTCCCTGTCTTTATTATACTCCTTCTCCTATAATTCACCACATTTCATAATCATGGCCCTTGCTGTTGTCTTCCCTTTATCCCTTCTTTCCTTTCGAGTTCTATAGGAGGCTGAAGAAGACGCAAGGCACTATCTGCCAAAGACACCTCACAATTATGCCAAGTGAAAAGCAAGTCACAAAACTGTGGAGAAAGCCAGTAGGTGAACCAGGACAAGAAAGGAATATGTTGACCCTTGCAGCCACAGCTACAGTTTCTGCCTATGGATCTTCGAAAGGCAGCAGGATAGGAGTCACTTCAGCATATGAAGCGTTCAGTCAGATGGAAGAGCTTGGGTAGGGTATGAGCAGCAAACACAGAGACAGCACTCCTCACAACTGATCAAGAACTGTGTGTGTGTTTTCTACCTGATGTCTGTCCATCATCCCAGCTCCTCTGCTAATAACCATTAATGACTTTTGGCTCATTCTAGCCACAGGTTCAGGCCAAAATAAAACCAGAACAAGGGCTTATTATATTCCGTGAAGATGCCACCATCCCAAATACACCGGTCACTGGGGAAGTTGTGCACAGAGGAGGAGAAGTCATGAAGGCTGGAAAACTAGCTCTGAGAACATGACAAGCTATAGTGGAGAGGAATCTATTGAAAAGCTTTGATGAAAGTAAGGCAGCAGGGTGGTGGCAGAGCATGGTGAAGTCACAGTTTGAATACTAGTAGCTCTTCATGTAGCCTTTTACTGTCATGCAGCTGAAGGACAGGCTGTTCTGGATGCTATATGGAGTGAAAAAGCCAACCAAGAGCAAACTATTTTAATTGATCTCATTCTACATCTTCACTGCTGCTGAGAAAAGAAGAGGGAGTTTCAACTGTGACACTGAAAGAAAGGCCAGCCAGAAGTCAACACTGAACCAGAAATACCACATGCTGCCTATCTGCTTTGTATCACGCAAGACCATAATCAGCTCAATCTTTACTACTGCAGGGAGTGGAAGGAATAGTTTGAAAAGCTTAGTATTGGAAAATAGAATTATTGTTGTTCTGTGAGCCCATGGTTCAAGCAAGGGGAAACTAGACACATTAGATTCTTCTGTTTATATGAAAAAAGTTAGTAGGAAGCCTGTTAAATTTAGTGGTTTAACAGAAATATGACATAATTCTTTGTGAAAAAGAAATGGTGCAGGCATTGCTAGTTATTTAGAATCATAGAATAGTTAGGGTTGGAAGGGACCTTAAGATCATCCAGTTCCAACCCCCCTGCCATAAGCAGGAACACCTCACACTAAACCGTGTCAGGCAAGGCTTTGTACAACCTGGCCTTAAACACTTCCAGGGATGGAGCACTCACAACTTCCTTGGGCAACCCATTCCAGTGCCTCACCACCCTAACAGGAAAGAATTACTTCCTTATAGCCAATCTAAACCTCCCCTGTTTAAGTTTGAACCCGTTACCCCTTGTCCTGTCACTACAGTCCCTAATGAAAATTCCCTATAGGCCCCCTTCAAATACTGGAAGGCTGCTATGAAGTCTCCCTGCAGCCTTCTCTTCCCCAGGCTAAACAGCCCCAACTCTCAGCCTGTCTTCATATGGGAGATACTCCGGTCNACATCCCATGTTTAAGTTTCAAGTTTTAGTTTGAACCCGTTACCCCTTGTCCTGTCACTACAGTCCCTAATGAAAATTCCCTATAGGCCCCCTTCAAATACTGGAAGGCTGCTATGAAGTCTCCCTGCAGCCTTCTCTTCCCCAGGCTAAACAGCCCCAACTCTCAGCCTGTCTTCATATGGGAGATACTCCGGTCCCCTGATCAATCTCATGGCTCTCCTCTGGACTTGTTCCAACAGTTCCATGTACTTTTTATGTTGAGGATACCAGAACTGTACACAATACTCCAGGTGAGGTCTCACAAGAGCAGAGTAGAAGGGCAGGATCACCTCCCTCAACCTGCTGGTCACTCTCCTTTTGGTGCAGCCCAGGATACGGCTGGCTGTCTGGGCTGCAAGTGCACACTGAAGCTGGCTCATTTTCATGTTCTCATCGACCACCACCCCCAAGTCCTTCTCCACAGGGCTGCTCTGAATCTCTTCTCTGCCCAACCTGTTGCTGTGCCTGGGATTGCCTGACCCAGGTGTAGGACCTTGCACTTAGCATGGTTAAACTTCATGAGGTTGGCGTCAGTCCACTCCCAAGCTTGTCAAGGTCCCTCTGGATAGCATTTGTTCCTTCCAGCTTTAGTTAAGATGGCACCTGTAAAGCTGCACATATTTTTCTATTGCATCTTTATTTAGTAGTAATCATTAGTGTTATATTGGGAATTTTAACAAGATTAAGATTTCACTGTGGCAGATACACCACAAAATGCACAGCAAAAGAGTCCCCACCACAAATGCAGTGCACTCAGATTACACAAAAGACCCTGAATCTCCTTCCCCACAAGGAAAGGAAATAAAGTCAAGTGTATTCTGAAGATCATATGTCATAAAATCCGAAGATGGATTTGAATTTCTCAAGCTGCATTACAGAAAACTCCCCACCAAAACTATCCACTCTCCTTCCTGGGTGCATTTGAACACCATCTAGTCTCTTTTGAACAGAGGCAGCAACATGAGAAAAATTACTTTTACTTGCACATGGTTTTCACATCAGGATTCCAGAAACATTTGATAAGTTGTAACACAAGATCTGAACTATAGTAGACACTACTTTCTGTGTGCTATCCTTAAAAAAAAAATCCACAGTACAAAATAAACCTTACATCTTGCCCAAGATTTACTGTTCAATGCAATAGATGACTGCTAACTTTTAGATGTGTATAAATATCACCTCTTTGTGAAAAGTCAAATAATTCTCCATGCCAGAAGGAACTAATTGGTCATTTCATTGTTGGATATTAGTATGCCCATTCTCTGAAAAAGTTCGTACGTCCTTTATCTATGAGAGAAATATGTTTCCATATCTAAGAATCTTTAACCATTTTTTATGATACACATTTTTACACTGTCATTTTCAGTAATAATTCCTCACCTTTCCCTCATTCTTTCTACCCAAAAGAAATATTAAGTCAAGGTAGCTGAAATGACCTATTTGAAATCTCTTGCTTTGATGCATTAAACATAATTTCCTTCTCTCTGTGTTTTCATCATAACAAACAGCATCATTATAGTTGACATTTACCTTATTCTACTGTATTCCTGTCATAAATTAAGAAAGAACCATTAGATCTGATGACATGGCAAGGAAGAAAGTGCCTAACTAACATGATAAATTATTTGTGGTGATTTTTAAGATAATACAATTTTGTCTGTACAGTACCTAAAATTAAAATAAACAACCTATTTTTCTCAGTTGGAACTGGCTTCTACAAGTACTTTTCATGTAATATTTACCCTATATAACCATCCCAACAGTACTGGAAAGGCCACACAACTCTGAAGTGGTACTCTTTCAATGAAAGCCAGTCAGAAAGACTTCCTTTCAAAGAGCCTCTTTAAAACATACAATTCTAATAAACCCTACAGAAGATGGAAAAAAAGAAACAAAGTAAAATTGTCACCCTATTATGGCCTACTTTTTGTTGATGCCTACTTCATTTACTTAGAATTTCTAACAAGTGAATTTTGAAAAGAAAAAGCTGCATTTTCTATTTTGACTAGGGTAAACATTTTCTTCACATTAGTGAATTCATGCTGATAAATTGAAACAATTCCTATTTAGCATGACTGTAAAATGTGTTTTGGATGACTCCAGATATTGAATGTTCCTGCATCATCCCCGTCACACACACAAATACATTCAATATTATCCATTTATATTACAAGCTTTCCAACCATTACTGTTCTCTGTGTTTTTTAATCTCTTTTCATTTTTCCTCTTTAATGTCTGTCTCTTTTTCACCAGTTCATACAATAAACAAGTCACAAAAACTAAGCAGGTGGTCAGTATACTTTTAGGTGACCAGTAAAGTATATTTCTGAGCACCTACCAGTTGGCTGAGAACACTTTTACCACCAGGGATGATTACAAATTCCTCATTCTGTAGTCTTTTGTCTTTCAAATTTGTGGTCCATTCTGAAAAAGCAAGTAGTGACAACAGTGTTACTCAAAGAGAATACTTTCCACATCCCAATAATTAAGAGCCCTCCCCCTGCAAAAGGTACTCCACGAAGCTTCTCACTTTAATCTCATGAAAGAAGATATTGACAGCAATATTGTCAAAGAATAATGAATGGCTCAATAACATTCAGTATATCTGTTGGTCATTTGACTGCAGAAAAGGGGGAAGGTTAATAAACAGAATGCTTACGTGCATTACAGTATAACAACATAATTTAAATGCTTAGTAAAGTTTGAAAAAGCTGACCACTTAATGGACCTTAAAAATCCCCACATTCTAATTACTTTATTAGATAATTCTTCAAGTAGTTCAACACTGCAAATGCATATAAATTATTCTTGTAGATAAGCAATTATGTGCTTGATGAACCTCCTTCCATGCACAAATCTGAATGGACTTCTACTGACAGGAGCTACTTATCTGAAAAGCTGTAAACCATTTAGCCTGAATGTCCGTGGCCTGATCGTATACTTCTCTTGTGTTCCAAAAAAGCTGTTCAGGTGCAGTAAGTACTGCTTCACCAGAGGTAAATACTGTGTTATTTCCCACTTCTACTCTTTTTTCACGTATACAGACATGGTGACACATTTAATCAAATATATGAGTTTTGTTCATTTAATATACATTACTCCTCAAGCATTTGCAAGAAAGTATAGTGCAACTGCTTAAAGGAGCAAAGGATAGCTAATGGGGGCACATCAGACAGTGAACCTTGACTTCTCCATGTTAGCGGAAAAGCTGGAGTTTTCGATTTTAAACTGCCACTCTTGCAAAATGAATTTCATACTGACATAGGAAGCACTCAGTGAAGGAGAAAAAAAATGATTGCATTAAATTACATTTTGAACATTTTTGACAGGTGAATTTTTGCACAAACTGGAAAGCACAAGCTGGTCACCTCAGGTGTTTAAAACTCTAAGCCTATCCAGAAACTTGTGTTAGCATCAAGACTTGGTTACCTGACTCCCTTTTCAAATCAGTTGGAGTTTCAACTAGATCAAGATTAAACACGTCTGCTCAACTCTCTATTTCAGAGAGCTTCAGTAAAATGAGAAGCTTTTCTCACACACAGAAAGCTGAACACTCAAATGCAAGTTTGAAGCACTGGAGTTTAATGGCATAGGATTTATCTATAGCATAAAAATCAGTAATCCATAGGAACTGCCATGTCTCATCTTTGGCTGTCAAAGTTAAATGGAAATGGAAACAAACAACAGGAAAAAAAAAAAAAAACATACTTTGGTAGATAACAGAGCATAAGCAACTTTAGTGAAAACTTGTCAGAGATTCTTCTAGCCCCAACTGTGTGCAAAACTACCACACACAGTATGAAGTAGAAGCATGATTTCAATCTCACTACAAATAGAATACAAACAGCTGCTCATTTTTAAGAGAAAGTGGTTTTGCAGAAGGCTATCAAACTTGGATTTAACTTCAATATAGTCATTAAAAGGGTTGCAAAAATGAAGTCCATCAGGCAAAACTGAGTTAAAAAAAAAAAAAATCAAGTAATGAATTAAGCACTTTTCACTCATTACCTTTGTCTTCTATCAACCTAGGTATGAAATGAGAATTATTTCAGTATAAAAATCTGACCTTTAGTAGAATGAGGTGAGAACTGATTTTTTGGGTCTACTCAAGCGAGCAGAAATAAGGGAATGACCTTCTGCATTTGCTAGAAAGCCACCTTGAAAGAAAGGGAGGAAGGGAAGAAGGGAGGAAGGGAGGAAAGAATCATAGAACAGTTAGGGTTGGAAAGGACCTTAAGATCATCTAGTTCCAACCCCCCTGCCATAAGCAGGAACACCTCACACTAAACCGTGTCAGGCAAGGCTTTGTACAACCTGGCCTTGAACACTTCCAGGGATGGAGCACTCACAACTTCCAGGGAGGGAAGAAAGAAGGAAAGGGAGGGAGGGAGGAAAAGGAAGGAGGGAGGGAGGGAGGGTGGAAAGGGAGGGAGGAAAGAAAGTCCCCAGGGATGTAATATGAAAGCATCTAGAGGAAGCAAAACCAGTTCCATATCATAGAATCATAGTTATAGGGTTGGATAGGACCTTAAGATCATCTAGTTCCGACCCTGATATGTAGAAATATGATAGATAAGGACTGGAAGCAGGAGAAGACTCATAAACCCTGTGAGAAATAATACTAAACCAACAAATGGATCTGAATTTTGAATCTCAGTGTCAGCTTCCTGTGGCATACAAAGCGATACAAAGGGACTTATACAAGAACAGCATACATTTGAATACATGGTTGGAATTTTGTCATTAATTTAATTAAAAAAAAAGGAAAGAAAAAACCCAAACCCTACAAGTTGAAACAAAAATTTTGCATGATACATTGATATGAAAAAACCCTAAAACCACCACCACCCCCCAAAAAAAACCCAAAACAAGAAAACAAACAACCAAACAAAACACAACACTACACATAAAACCCCAAACAAACAAAAATCCCCAAAACAACCAAGAGGAAGCTGTATCATCACAGATTAATCTCTAAGGCAGCACAGTGGCTGGAACCTGAATCTTGGTACATGAGGCAAGCCCCTGCATTATTAGGCTACAAATAAAGTCTGGCTGAATGGTTCTTATATCTCACAGGTCATGGTTCCTTCCCTACATAATCAAATCGCTTCCTTAGGTAAACAAACCACACCTAGGTCTAAAGCCCTATACAGGGAGGGTGAAAATCCAGCGCTAGGACCTCAGTACTCAGCACCCAAGTTTCTCCTGACACAGTTGTCCCACTTTCTATAAATAATGCTCTAGCTAAGGGAGACTGACTGCTTAAGCCATTCTTGCATATGATTTAAATTAGAATCATAGAATAGTTAGGGTTGGAAATGACCTTACAATCATCTAGGCTCAAGCCCCCTGCCATGGGCAGGGACACCTCACACTAAACAGTACCACCCAAGGCTTCATCCAACCTGGCCTTGAACCCTTCCAGGGGTGGAGCATTCACAGCCTCCCTGAGCAACCCATTCCAGCATCTCACCACCCTAACAGGAAAGAATTTCTTCCTTACAGGCAATCTAAACCTCCCCTGTTCAAGTTTGAACCCATTACCCCTTGTCCTGTCACTACAGTCCCTAATGAAGAGCCCCTCCCTAGCATCCCTATAGGCCCCCTTCAGCTACTGGAAGGCTGCTATGAGGTCTCCATGCAGCCTTCTCTTCCCCAGGCTGAACAGCCCCAACTTTCTCAGCCTATCTTCATGCAGGAGGTGCTTCAGTCGCCTAATCACCCTTATGGCCCTCCTCTGCACTTGTTCCAACAATTCCATGTCCTTTTTATGTTGAGGACACCAGAACTGCACACAATACTCCAGATGAAGTCTCACAAGAGCAGAATAGAGGGCAGGATCACCTCCTTCGACCTGCTAGTCATGCTCTTTTTGATGCGGCCCAGGATATGGTAGGCTTTCTGGGCTGCAAGTGCACACTGAAGTTGGCTCATGTTTATTTTCTCATCAACCACCACCCCCAAGTCTTTCTCTGCAGGGCTGCTCTGAATATCTTCTTTGCCCAACCTATGCCTGGACCTTGCACTTGGCATGGTTAAACTTCATGAGGTTGGCATCAGCCCACCTCACAAGCTTGTCAGTGTCCCTCTGGATGGCATTCCTTCTTTCCAGCATATCTACTGAACCACACAGCTTGGTGTCATTGGCAAACTTTTTGAGGGTGCACTGTCCATGTCAGCAACAAATTTGGACCTTCTCCTTTCACAGTGAATAGCCTTGTCCATAGAAGTAGCAGTTATCCTAAAGTTTCCTTTTTTTAACTTTTTGATGAGAATGTACTTGGTAAGATTTAGGATTAATTACAGGAAGAACAGAGACTTAAACACTGAAAACATCTGTGAAATAGACTGCTTGTATTACATGTCAAATCCATGTATAGTGGAAATAGCTCCACTTTTTTCTTTTAAGGTTTTACACCAAAGTTGCCATGGCAGAGTGAGCTAGTGGCACTGAAACTGTTGTGTGATTTCAACTTTTGCTTCAAAAGTGCTGAGACATAAGGCAAAAGACAAAGATGTGCACTCATCTTTCTTTAAAAAACAAAAGAGGAAATGGAAGACTGAGATGAAAGTATCAAAAATATATTCAGCTGGTCTTTATACAAGTTTGCAATAAAAGTCAGTACAAGTAGAAGAGCCCATCTCTGACTTGACACATCTCCAGCAGGTCATAACTCTTCAAATGAAAACTAGTATGTAACATACAGACTTATTCCCGAACTCCAGCCTAATATCAAAGCAACTACCCTTTGTTTCAGATCCTTTTTGTACATCAGGAGGAGGGACACAAAAGCTGTATGAGAGGAGAATTATGAGGGAGACAGGAACAAGGTCAGTGTTTAGCAACAAGTTGTACTCCCTACTGCTCTTGCCCATTTGTACAATTTCCACCCCTTGGTAGAAGTCAGTCTGAAAAATCATTAGAGAGAAAAAGCTGAAGAATGGCACCATAGGCAGAGCTAATGCTGTGCTATGAAAAAAGGAGAAAAAAAAAAAAAGGATTAAAAACTATTAATAAAGATTAAGTGTTAATGATAAACGGTATCTGTAGGGAAACTTTCAGTTGTTTGATTTTTAAACAAAATATTCTGTATATACATCCTCATACAACTGAACCTCCCCACACATTCCAAAACATGCATCTTAGCTTCAAATAAGGGAGGAAACTCCCCTCCAAAGCATTTCATCTGGTTAGCGACATATGATACCATTTAGCTATCACACAGGAGACCTTTAGGCTCTCCAGTTTTCAGGGAAATACTTTGCTTGGTGATTTCTAACAATCTCAGAATTATTGACACATACTCTATATGAAAAGTGTCTGTGTCAAATAAGTTCCCATGCTATTTTTAACAGTACCTGCTCAGCATTATAAGTCATTTTTTAAAATAATGGTATGTAACAAGCAACATAGTGACA
The DNA here is from genome assembly GCA_002631895.1 of Agapornis roseicollis. NCBI lineage: Eukaryota > Metazoa > Chordata > Aves > Psittaciformes > Psittacidae > Agapornis > Agapornis roseicollis. The sequence continues at coordinate 164,053 of NDXB01000995.1, forward strand.
TAAAAGACAAAGTTATTTTATTGGGGTTTGCCTGTGCAATTATGAAATTTTAAATATATTCAAAATTGCTCAGATAATTTGCTAAGTATGCCATGTTTTATAATTCAATTGTGGACCAGAGTTAAAAAGGAGGCAAAAATGTACCTACAGTGGACAGGCAAATGTTTACCTCCAAATCAGTATTTATATGTACTTTGAATTTAAATTTATATTTATTTACAAACATTGCACATTTGAGAGCAGATGTGAGGTTTCTTTAGAAAGAAAACCTATTTCCAACTACAAAACTATCCCAGTCTGGAGTACCAGCACTGAACCTCAGAAAAAAAATCTAAAGTTAAGGTAACTTTACCTGCACTGTTCTAGTACACAGTATATAACAAACACAATTTGTTAATGGCTTTGAATTTACCTGGAGTAGTTCCATTTATAGAATCATAGAAAGTTAGGGTTGGAAAGGACCTTTAAGATCACCTAGTTCCAACCCCTCTGCCATAAGCAGGGAGATAGCTTTCAGTTCTAGCTAGAAGTTTTGTTAATAGTAAATTTCTTTCTGTGCTTGATAGTTTGGATATTTATATGATAAAATGTTATACTGTCTGGTTAGGGAACCAAGCAAAGACCATTTGCTTTATAAGGAAAACCCTACAACTTCCTTGAAAGACACAGTATATTTGAGAGTCCATCAAAACCTTCTGAACAAAGATTCTGAAAGTTAAAAATATGTTTATATAATTTTGAATTAAAAAGCTACCGAAAAGGCAGAAGAGCAAAACTACAGCCTGTTACATCAACAATAATCTTCTCCCTCAATATTTCAAGAACTTCCATCTGCTTTCAATAAGGCATGCAAATATTAGATTTAATGCATATCTTGCATGCCCCCCAAAATAATAAAGAAATGAAGTGAAGAAAAACCTCAGCTAAAATTAAGAGCATTAATATTTCACAAATAAAATACCAATTTTTAAATTTTAAATTTATATATATACACATAAATACATTTACACTTATATATATATGTATGCACATTTCAGCAACCAAACATTTTCTTTGAAGCTCAGTTTGTTTTCACTGTATGAAACATGTCTTAATGTGATCTACCATGCAAGGCAAGATTCAAAGTTTTACTTTAAACGTTCATAAATTCCTAGAAATGTTAAGATTTTTGTTTGAGCTGCAAACTTAAACTGCTCCTCTTCAGAACATCAACCAACTACTTGTGTTAATCAGCAACAGAATGATGTCAGTAAAAAATCCAGAACTTGATCTCTGTAACCTGGAAAGTTGTATAGTACACACTGAAAAATGATGGGATACCCCTGAAGTATTTAATTTCTCTAAAAGAAATATCTATGTTCAGCTGTTCTGCCATATTACAGAAGTTGATGATCATGGAGATTGTAAAGTACAACATCAATTAAACAGTATTTAGAAGTATGACTTCTGCTCCTGGTCCTTTTCTCAGCCCAGAAATGCTCCTGAAGCCTTCTCCTCTCATTAAAGTTTGCTGAATTAATCTACTATATATTTCACTGCTTCTATTCATAACTTTGGGTAAAATACAAATATACTCTGGTCAACAGCAAACCAAGAATACAGATCAATCATAGGTCCACAAACCTAACACATCACTTTTAAAAGAAAGACAGTTGGGTAAAATAAGCTAATTTGATGGGGGGGGGGGAAGAAAAAGAAAAAAGAAGTTACGTATCAATATATTTTTTCCTTGCAAATTTAATGATAAGTACTTGTTAATCACACCATAAATAAAATCTGTTCCATAAAAATCAAAAAGATTTATTTTTATGTATTATTTAGTTTTGTCTTTTATGTTTAGCAATGCTCCTTGAATCACCAAAAATACTTACAAGTAGGTGTGGGACCCTGACAGTTATGAGGATACATATTTTGCTAATGTAATATTCTGACATTTTAACAACTTATCTAGATACATCAGACCATTTCCACATTGTTTTTGTCACTTTCAGATATTCTGATTGCTTTCAGCTGATTTATTAATTTCACTCAAAGCTGTCAATTTGTGGTGTTCCTTCAGTGGGCAAAATTTCTTTAGTAATTGGATCATGTATTTTTACTTTCCATTTTTTACATGTGTACTTTGAAAACTTAGTCCTTCTCACCTAGAATTCTCTTAGTCTCAGAATGGTGTATGTCTAAACTCCAAATACTAATTCCATGCTTATTTTAAACTTCTTAAGTTGCCACAGTCAGTCAACATTTTCAATAGATTTGCCAGCAAATAGGTTTCTTTTTAGCTGCCTCATTCCTTCAGAGTTTGGAAAATATAGGATTTTTTTAGACAGAGCTAAATAATCTAAAGTGTTAGCATACAGAGTCACTTATTGTAAGTTCACGATTCTCTGTTAGTACCGAGTGTGCAAAAGTCTACCTAGGGAAGAAGAGAAGGGTTTTGTTTTAAAAAGACCGTACCTCTCTAAAATGTCCCAAGCTTCTCTAAGCAGTATTCATTTCTGTACATAGGGCCCATGCTCAAATGATTTTTTTGCCTGAAATGTTTCTTTGAAGAGCCTCTCCTCAATGTCCCACAGATGGTTCAGAAAACTGAACAGATTCATAATAGGTCAGATAACTTCATCAGCTTCTCTTAGTATTTTGTCATTCCTCTGCTTAAATTTCTTTAACGTAATCCTCAACCTAGACATCAGACATTCCATACTGCCCTTCTACATAGTTATATCAATTTCTCAGTTGTTGCCCACTCCTCTATTTAGATAGAATACTTAGCTCTATCTAAATAGATGACAGAATGATCCATGTTCATGGGAGACATGCACAGTTAGGTCCATTGATGCTGTATTAAATTTTTTGATTAAAATTCTAACAACAGTACTTAGTAAGGCTTTGCTGTAATCACAGAAACAGAAATTTTCTTTTATTATTCAAGCATTTTCTTTTATTATTCACTGGTTTCACTTCCCATGGCAGGAACATCAATTTACATAGAAATTAGAAAAGTTCAGATCTGCCCAATGTATTTGTCACAGATCCTTCACAAATACCATCAGAGTCTGATCTTGTGCGTGGTTACTTATAAAACACCTTTGTGGAAACATTACTGGGAATTCCACAGGCAGGGTTTTTCCTCTGACTTCTTTATTATTTATAAAAACTTAGCACTACTGGCTCCCTGGAATCAGATGCGCCTTTCTATCAGCTTCTCATAGAACACATTAACCTAAGTAACAGAGGGACTACAGACCCACAGATACATTTGCAAAAGCCTCTCTGGCTTCAGCTCATTCACTCAGTTAGAGATGTACATACCTATTACTTTTAAATGGGTTTGGATCACTAGCTGAGGAGAATGAACCAAAAAAAATTTGGGTTGCACAGGAAAAAGTAGGGAAGATGGCAGAACTTGAGCTTTCTCTGAGTACACACAATACATGAAAAGACAAAAAGTTGGTTTGACTTATATCTAACCTATACTTGCAGACAGATTTTATGTTACAAGTGATTATGCATTAAACAGGGAGAATAAACAAGCAAGATATAATGAACCACAAACCAAGTATATGAATGGCCCGTATTTTACCTGGAGTGACAATTTAAAAAGACATACTTCTGTATCTTTCTCATCTTCTGGCAAGACCTCACTGCATATATCTAACATTAAAATGCCTGTAGGATTCTATTGCAGTGAGCCAAAGACTATGCGAGTTCATCCAGCCGTTCTATCTTTCAACAATAAAATGATAGGTCACCAAGTCCGAAGGCTTTTATTTATTTTCATGGTTTGTGAAGAGATACTTGAAGATTATTTTGCTCTGTGCATTTCAGTGATATATTCTTAATATCAGCTTAGTGGGAAACCATGTGAAAAAGAAATCCGGGTTCTACTCTTTGTTCAAGTTACTGGTATTTTCATACACATTGCTCTATACTGGTAACAAAGAGAAGGATTTTCACTGGGATTTGTGCTCCTAAATCAGTAGGACATAAAAATAATAATAATAAAAAAATCTTGTAAAGAGCCCTTGCAGGTGAATTCTACAAAGTGTTAAAAAAAAAAAAAAAGTGGTCAAACAACAGACTATCAACCCACTGCTTTCCTTAGCTTTAGTTCAAAGCTGAAGGAGTCTCTTACCACAAAGCATGTGACAATCACAGAATCACAAAAAGATTCAGACTGGAAGAGACCATTTAGTTCATCTCCCTGCTCAAGCAGTCACCTAGAGCAGATTGCTCAATATTGCATCCAGATGGCTCTTGAATATTGCCAGAGAAGGAGACTCCACAATCTCTCTGGGCAGGGCAATGTATTCCAATGCTCAGTCAACCTCACAGTAAAGAAGGTATTCCTCATGTTCATGTGGAACTTCCTGTGTTTTAATTCATACCCATTGCCTCTTATCCTATCATCTGGCACCACTGAGAAGAGATTGACCCCATCCTCTTGGCACCTTCCCTTCAGATACTTATAGCACCATTCATCAATATTAAATTTCAAAACCGTGCGAAAGCATATGACTTTAATTTCTTGGTGGCATTCATGATTGATTTTGTGTCAGCCTTACAAAACCTGCTAGTAATCCTGTGCAGTGAATCCCTTCTTGGCCTTCCTCTATTTAAATTTCACTGGACAGCAAATCCCATGAACAGAGCTACATCAAGAGAGACATCAACTGACAGGCAGGCTACACCTTGGAAAAAGGACACCTTGTGCTTCCAAATCAACACAGGGTCACGGGTACTTTTATTTGTGCATAACTCATAAAAACATAGTGGCCCACAAAATTAAGCAAATCTTGCTTTCAGTGGTTCTTGTTTTATTATTTGCATTTGAGGCCTTCAGCTGAAGCGTCAAAGCCAGAGAGAAAAATCTATGCCCCAGTAAGTGTGTTTACAACAAAATAGGATCCCTGTAATTAGAGCAGTGGCATTTGCCACACTGCTGAAAGCATATCTCTTGAGTGGTCCCCTTTTGGTGTGTTATGAAATACAGATATCCAAAGGTGACACCTGCCAGGGGTTTCCAGTTGTTTTCACAGTAGCATTCAACACCACCATAGGAAAAGCATCCATTCAATCAAAAGCTGTAGCAGCCAATCAGTGTCTACAGAGCCATCCAAGGAGTAGGATCTACTTGATATTTATCACCCTGTAATTCATTACAAATTCAAACATTCTACTTTCTGGATACAAACATAAGCTGTTGAATGGAGTAAGCTGAATATCCCCCTTTGCCTCTGATGATAACTATCTAAAGGAGAGGAAGGAGCACAGCTGTGTTAGGCTTAAGGAACATAAGCAACTACATGAACATGCAAGTAGATGCCAGCATAATACCCTAAAAAGGGATTTATAGAGCAATAAACCTTCATTTTTCCACTTTCATCTTTCTCACAGGATGTGCACTGGTCTGTCATCATAATCACATTCCTGTAAGATCTGGAGGCCTCCCTCAAGATTATTACACCTTGTTGACAGTAGTAACTTGGGGGTTTTTTTGCAAGTCATCAGTGCTGAAAGTATTGGGGAAACTACAAAAATTTTGAGACTATGAAACATATATTCAGATTGAGTACTTTTATGTTCATGAATTTACCACCTTGTGTGATATTTTGCACACCCAATTTTTCTTCAGAACCTAACTAACAACAAAGCATGGGAGTTCTGAGCAACCTGATCTAACCAAAGATGTCCCTGCTTATTGCAAGGGGTTTGAACTACATGACCTTTAAAAGTCCCCTCCAAACTAAACTATTCTATGATTCTATGGAACAACCATCATAACCTTTGGCATTACATGTGAGGAAAGCATAGCACCAAAGCTTTGTGCCCATAAACAACTGAATCAAGTCCACAAGACCTGAGATGTCCCTTTTAAAATAGTGTTCTCATTCAGTTTTCCTTTCATCTCTTCTTCATCCTTAGGGCATTCAGTTATAACTGCATGGCAAAAATGTAGTGTGGGATATACAGCCTGCCTTCCTGCATACATTCCACACCATAGATAATATAGCCCTGCCCTTCTTCTGGATTTTAGACAGCAGGCATGAACCACTTGTGCTGGTTTACATTACAGTTCTGTTCACAACACCTACACTTCCAGCTTTTGCATTCATGATTATTTTCTACATAGGTGCTAGACTTTACACCAATAATCACAGTTAATCAGCTTGTCTCTTAGCAGCTAGGGGCTTGTGGCTCTGTAAGCACTCCCCAGACCTGCACAGCAGCCTGCAACTGGGGAACCTTATCCTTGTCCTCAGATTGACTGCAAGGCCATGAGACAAGCAGAGCCAGCAAATACCTTCCTGACATTCTTAACACTGTAATAATGTTAATCACGTAAAATGAAGAAACAGTGCTTGGAATAGCTACAACTGTCCTTGGGCTTAAAAATCCCCCAACCCTTTTTTATTCCCCTCAACTATGAAGATAACACCTATATTAACCTGTAGCAGATCCTGAGGCAAGGTGATGCCACCCAGCATGACCTTTCTACACACAGACCAACCCTGTTTGTGATGTGGCTGTTTTGCTCTCTGTGAGATCACTCAATGCTATAAGTGCTGGGAGACTCCCAGCAAAACAGAGATTGTCACTTATTTTATCAACTGAGTTTTTCTTACTGTAATTTGGGGATGAGGGATAGACTGCAAAGTTCTGTGTACCTTGCCCCCAGTGGCCTTTATGGTAACAATAACCAAGCAGAAAGTCTGACCAAAACATAGTTCTCTCTTTGCAGAAGTACTGACTCAGTGCAAAAATTTAATCTCATTCATAACATTTAAAGTAATAGTAAGAGAATACACAGAGTCAGACAAGCTGACAGTTTCAAGGTGGAGCTGAGTGTGGTAATCATGTTCAAACAGGTGGTGCAGATGATCAAAAAACCATTCTACAACCTGAGCAAATATTTCATAAGGTTCACATAGTGATACCTGACTTAAATCCATAAATCTGTATAAATTACAAATCTGTATTCTTCTAGCCCCAGTCTTGTAGATCAACCACTTGCACCACCAAACATGCTGCATGGAAGCCATGGGGTGGCCTAAAGAGTAGAGCTTGTGCTTTGCAGAAGGCAGAAGTCAACAGCTGTCAAGACCAAACTTGAGTATTTAGAAGTCTGAAGTCTTAAGCAAAGGGAAGAGAAAGGATTGTGCAATGACTTTTCCAACAGAATAGACAGAAATACGACTAATATTGTAGTTGTATGATCACAAGAAAGAGTTTATGTCATCAGATATAGCACCCAGATTTGTACAATTACTATAGCTGCAGGAAAACTCTTTATGCTTCTGGAAGAGATAATTTTCCGCTACTCTGTAGAGAAGATTTATGAAGAGTCTGGTGATTTCTGGGATCTGTAAAACCTGAATAGTTTAGCTGTTGAACTCTAAGGGGAAAATTCAGTAAAGATTTATTAGAGTTCAAGCTAAAGCAAAGAGGAGGAAAATATTTAAAAAATTGTGGGTTTTGATAATATACCATTGCACTTAAATACAAATACTATACTTAGATACTGTTACTTGCTTTGCCTCTTGCAGTGACTAATTAGAATAGTTTAGGTTTTTTCAAAGGACCTCTGGAGGTCATCTGCTCCAACCTGGCTCTTAAAACTAGTCTAATAGTTTGTTATATCCATATATTTAAAGTATTAGTCAGGCCTTAAGCAAGTGAATATTAAAAGGCAGTCTTAGAGACCTGCTTTTTCTTAAGAAAAAAAAAAAAAAAACACCTCAATTTTTCCGAACAAATGAAAA
>NDXB01000995.1:172662-187661 GCA_002631895.1 Agapornis roseicollis
TTCTTTTTTTTTTTTTTTTGTAAATAATGGAGAGAATGTTACCATCGATATTTTTTAGGTTAATGCAGTGCATTACCTTGGGTAACTGTGCAAAGAATTTTAGTAGTTTTAGTATTAAAAGATTTTTTAAAATTATCATTATATTAGAAAATAACATTTACCATCTTGTATCTCAAGTTTCCTGATTGCTGGTCTAATAATTGGAGGAACAGCACTGTTTATTCTGACAGATGGAGCACTACTTATTCTTTGGCAGATCTGAGGCCTTTGACTTGCACATACAAGTAAATGAGCACCTTCTTTTTGAGTACAGAAGGCTTTCATTCAAACACGTTGTTTTAAAAGCATTTCAGACAGACAACTGACACAAAGACAGGACTAGCTGCCCACTCAATGGTGCACAACGCTACATGCTGTTTTCCACTATTTTAAAAGCAACAAAATAGTCAAGAAATACACATCACAAACAGAGCCACCCAGATACAAAAATGAGAAGGGAGGACAAAAGATACCACACAAACTTATTCCATCACTGGTGACATCAGCATCCGACATAAGCAGTGGGCAAAGCTTAGAGTCACTGCTTTTTGCAAGTCTTCTGCAGAGGGAATATTTTTCCACAAGGGAATTAAGCAAAAATGAAGTCACAGTGCCACAATGTTCTGTTGGTCATAATGGAGCAAAGATTACTTCACAGATTTACATAATAGAATAGCCTTTTGAGAAAAAGACTGTCTGCTAACTTAAAAGACTGGCTAGGTAGGATTCCACTGGAATGAGGAGAAAAAGCACATCTAAACTACAAGAATCTACTACCAAGTAGAGATGTTTTTCCCTCTGTATAGTGAAATAATTATATAAGTGACATTCTTGCTTTAAGGATGATACTGAGGTTCTCTTCAAATAAGCTTACAAGTGAGTAATGGACAAAGTAAAATGACTTCAAAAGGTCAAGAACCACCCTCATCCATCAATGTAAATGCTAAAAGCTTACAATGAACAAAGCCTAAACTAACATGGTCTCTTCGTAATATACCCATCTATGTAAAGAAAAATGAAGAAGTGTTCCTCTGAAGTGCAAAGGAGAAGGGATGTCAACCTCCATGTCACAGAGGGACACTCTGCACTGTTGTGTTTTTTGGCCAGGTTGTGGGCAGACGCTGTCAATTTCAGTATTTCACAAAGTAAATTATTCCAAATTATTTCTCTCACTTAATGTTGTTACAGTAGTAAGAAATGGAGGCAATTGTCTGTTGAGTATACTGCCCTGATACTTGAACAAATAATAGCTTTGTGTTTATTTCAATATATCACAAAGCACCCAGAAAGAAATTAAAAAGCTTTGAACACCAAACTGAAAGGTTATTCTTTTTTATTTCAAGAAAATTCTGTGTATTCAAGGCCTGCATTGTTAACTGCCACAACCTCACCTAAGGAAGTAGTTTTATCTTCAAATCAGAATCTACGTTTTCTTCTAAACATTCTTCAAGTTTCGGAGCACCTGTCTTCTACAGAAATTGTACTAAGTCTTTCCTCTCTAAAATTCACTTCCCTTGGAGGATGTTTTCCAGACCACATTATTTAGAATTAGAATTACAAGCGTCAGACACTCAAATTCACTGTGCTTTAAGGCTACGTGTTGAGCTCAGTGAGATTTGTGGCTGCTCATGCATTTGTGGAATCAGGTCTTTAAGCACAATGGTCATGTTTACTCCCTAGACTACAATATCTTAATTATATTATACATTAATATTATCATTTCATGCAAAACATTACTAAATTAGTTTATGTAGGTTACAGGTATTAAGTTATATTCTATATGAAGTTACTCCATTTACTGTATTTTTCAGTGCTTCCATTCTTGAGAAATTATTTTATTCTGTACACTTGCAAGGAGAGAAATCTTATTTTTACTTTTGTTATCTTTTGTCAGCTATAATGATACTTAAGTTACATTATTATGGATCCTGCATAGTATTTTGACTATTATTTTAATTCTTTTCTGCTCTAAGGTGCTTCCTTGTAATTCTCCAGTAAGCCTTTATATGTAAATGAGTACAGTGAGCTGTCTTCTGGCTAAAGCATATATTCTAATTTAGTCAGCAACCTTTGGTAAACCTGTTCTTTCCAGCTTTTAAAATATATATATTCCTAAATACCTTTTAAATTGTAAAGCTAACTCAACTGCAGATGCAGGCATCAGGTGCCAGAAGTTTCTCGCTTGTATTTTACATTGTTGTAATTAGCTTTTGGCTTGTTGAATAAGAATTGCTTGTAGGCCTTTTATACTCTATACTCTATGGAGATACTCTTTTGCCATAAACAGTAGTTAATTGCGAGAGAAGAGTGCCTATATTAGAAGCAGCTGTATGGTACGACAAACATAATTCGAAAAAGTGTATGCATCCCAATAAACACAGGCAATAGGTAAAGTTAACACAGATCACGGAGTATTTCATGAAGTATTTTAATTTCCTGCCATCCAAATACTTGCCTTACACATATAAATTTTAGGTTAGGATGACAGCATAAAATTAGCATTATTTGTGTTTTAGAAACAAGATTTTTTGGCACATTCCAATTAGATGTATGATTACTGGAGCATTCACTTGTCAGATTATGAACTGCTGTTTATTATAAATTACACTGTTTCAGAGCTATAACTGCTGAAAAAGTTTAAAGTATTCTCCTTTGGTTTGAAATAGAGAAGTAATATTTCATTAATTTCCTTACATTCTATGATGACATTGCTTGAAAGACCTGATCTAAAGTTTTCTCTCCAAAATGAAACTATTCAGAAATTTTCCAGTTATGATTAGAGAGAGTTAAAACAAAACCTTAATTGTACTGAATGACCCAGCTCTCACCAGATCACTTTTTGGTAAAGGTACCTGAAATGCATCTTCATTGCCTACATGCCTTCTGTATTCTCTAACATACAGAGACAACTAACCTGCTATTGCACAATTGTTGCACATCAACTGCCAAGTTTTTCAAAAGCAGGTTTTTATTTTTATGTGTATGTGCATATTATTTTTCAAGCTATGTAAGGAAAAAAAAGGGAAAAAGAAGAAAAAGTGTTTAAAGTAACTGAGTGGGAACACTCTGAAATGTGGTCCAAGTTTCTTAAAATGGTGATGACATAGACTCACATACCATTAATATTGTTCAGCTACGAATCAGAAAGAACCAAATTATTATTCTCCAAGTACACACATTATGATAATTCTGCAAGTTACCGTCTGCAACTTTGAAATGGAAATGAAACTTTGAAATGTATTTCTAAGACAAAGGCTGCAATGAATTATCCCTTTTTAACTCAACTAATTAGCTTCACTTCCCCTGAGTCCCTCTTTAGTAGTTTCTTTTAACTTCAATGTCACCCTTTCATGATGACACCACCGATCCACATACAAACTCATTATCACAAGTAGGCTCTTGTTTGAATGACTAGTACAAAGAAAGAGAAGGAATAAGCAACAAACAGGAGTAGTACCTTGACAGGTATAATAAATGGAAGAGTCTTAAAAATAAGAATGATATCTGCCAGCAGAGATCAACCCTAAAATTTTCTAACATTAGGACTTGGAATATAAACGTGTTATCTTTCACTTTCTGGAACATGAAAAGAGCGTATTTATATGAATATATATATTATACAGTGCACTGAAAGTGACAAAAATTATTCTTTTGCCTTTCCTAGAACTGTTCTGCATACTATCCTAATCTAGCAATATTTTTTTTCTATTATTACCTTTCCAAATGGTCAGTAGTTTCTTTTGCATATATTCGTTGTGGTCAGTTATTCATGCAGATCCTTTTCTGCAAAGTATGCCTCTAACTTATATTTAGAGCTTTCCCACTCAAAAGGCATTTTGATGAGAGCAAGTGTCTTAAAGCTTTCTTAACCACTGGAGTTAATTGTTTCAATGAGTTTTTGTGTGTGTGTTTGGTGATATTAACTTATTTTCTACATCTAAGTGGGCTATGAAAACGTGGTATACAGTAATTTGTTGTTTACAAATGCACAAAAAAATTCTACAAAAATAACAATTCCATTGAATTAATCAGCAAGAATGGGTAACTTATTCACTTACTTCTTTGCTCTCCAACTGTTTGGGAGCTATTATTAATCTACTGAATATGTAATTTTCATCATACGCTATTTCTGCATTCTGAGAGGCTGATCTAACTTTATACAAGAGGCTGGGCCTACTGTTTTAATGGAAACTGCCCTGTGAACAGATAAAAATTAGAACATCTCAGTTTCTCTAACTCCACAAGAGGGACGGAACAGAAATAATTTCTTCTCATCCACTGAAAGACCTGTGTACCTCCTGATGTGAGCAGGGACTGAAGTCAGATTTTCTTTTGCTTTCCATTTTCCCCCTCAACATATTTACTCCTTCCAGTCAGGAAGCTGGAAAATCAGAAGAGGCTTTCTGCAATTTGGCTGGAGTCACAGAGATGGCTGGGATTAGCCAAGTGCCTGCTCCTTCTTATTTGTCTTTACCTCTGAACAGGAACAGAGATACTCTGTTCTTAACTATTACAGATATTCTGCCCACAGTCTCAATTTTCATATTTTAGATGCAGTCTGCCTGGCAAAAAAAATTAGCAAATGGCCATAATATATGGACAGTAAGCAAAATATTTGGCAGCAATTAAAACGTCCAAAAATTAGATGGATCTTTTTTCTTTGCCATTCCTCACATTCCAGATTAAAAAAAAAAAATTAAAGAAAAAAAAAATCTTTTCTACACTGCTTGTTCAGCTGAAGGCCTGATCCAAATTTTTAAGAAGCCACTAAGATTATTTTAGCTGTTCTCGAGTTTGTATTGATCACTAGTGCCTTAAAATACTGAATCAGGATTATTGTGCCCCAATTTTTAGTGGGTTTTTTAGGCTGAAGCAGAATGAAGCTATAAATCAGGTAAATGTTTTCTTAGATTTGAAAGTAATTCATAATTCCTATACAACACCAAGGAAAAGAGAAGTATAGGGATGCTGGGGAGGGACTCTTCATTAGGGATTGTAGTGACAGGACAAGGGGTAACACATTCAAACTTAAACAGGAGAGGTTTAGATTGGCTATAAGGAAGAAATTCTTTCCTGTTAGGGTGGTGAGGCACTGGAATGGGTTGCCCAAGGAAGTTTTGAGTGCTCCATCCCTGGCAGTGTTTAAGGCCAGGTTGGACAAAGCTTTGCATGGCATGGTTTACTGTGGGGTGTCCCTGCTTATGACAGGGGTTTGGAACTAGATGACCTTAAGTTCCTTTCCAATCCCAACTATTCTATGATCCTATTATTCTCAGAATGAAACTGGATGCCTTTCCATAATTTAATCATGATTTAAATTTAAAATAAATAAATAATCCAAGTGTTAAGCAGTTGTAACAGGGCAAATGAGGAATCTTCTGTTAGAGCTTTTCCCATCCTGCTCAGCCTTCCAGGAGGTCTTTTCATGCTGTCACCCATGACCACTGCCTCCTCCACTGTGCTGCTTCAGGAGTTTGCACCGCCCTAGTCTGGGAGACAAGCTCCTGTCCTCAAGCGTGGACCTGCTGCTCCTTAAACAAGCAACACAAGGAAGTCTTACTGAGATAGTCTTCAGGAAATAAGGTAACGGGAGAAATAATCAAGGAGTGGCAAAAAGATGTGTCAACTGATGATCAAAACATGGAAGCAGGATATACAGCTCAATGTTTAAGCAAGAGTGATCTGACACATAGTAAGGAAGACAGTATGTGAATATGTGGGAGTAAGTGTGTGAAAACCAATGAACAGTGTGGGTTTGCTGAAAACCTAGTAGGTCATGCCAAAAGACTCTAATAACTGCTTTGTGCATGTTTATTTCTGATTTCACTTTAAAACAGAAGCAGTAGCTACCAAAAAACTTGAGTTGGATTGGACCAAGAGAGAATTATAGAGTAACAATATCATAGTGACATTATCTTGGGATTCAAGCATAATATGGTGTAACACACTTTTACCATTGTGTAGCACTGCATATGTCTCAGGGAGGAATACACCATTTAAAAAAAAAAAAAACAACCAACCAACCAAAAAAAAAAAAAAACCCAAACCACCCAANCCTTGTTAACACTGATAAGAATTTGGAGTAAAGGAGCTGTGTTAGGAAGCTGATGAACCAGTCTTCGTTGGTAAATGATCGTATTCATTTACAAAATTTAATAAGGAAATAAAAAAGCAACCAACCAACCAAAAAGGAAAAAAAACCCAAACCACCCAGAAAACCAACAAGTTAAGTTTGGCAAAGATTAAAAATACCCTAACAAAATCCACACTTACTGTACCTCCTGCCTTCTCTTATCCATATGAACAACTAATTACCGTATGGTAAACACAAAAGTTTGTTTGGCATGTCTCAGTAAACATGTAATACACAAATGTTCTTTATCATTTAGACAATTTTTCACTCTGAATTTTTGCATTCTGCCACATATAGAAATTACTTTAGTCACCAGGGAGGTATAACTGCTTGTCTAGGATACAGCTTATTTACATTGAGATATAGTGATAAAGAATAGCACATCCAACTGAAACTGCAAAAGAAGCTGTAAGCAGTTAAGCTCTAGAGAAGGTATCTGACATCTCCCATGACTAGAACATTTTAATGGAAAAATCTTGATTTCTTCTATTTTTAGAAACAGTGAATACCTGAAGATTACCTCTCAATAGGGAGTCAGTATCAGAAAGTTGCACATTATTTGGGCAATAGTAGTTCACAGCACATAGTCAGAAAAAAAATGCATTTTTAGCAGCAGATTTAAGTAATTTTTATCTAAAAACATTAAACAGAACTATTCTGCTTTGCTTGGTTTTATCAAACAAGGTATAGGAACTTTGATTTGCCCAAGAGTGCACAGTCTATTGCTTTCTAAAAATATTAGAATGATTCACAGAACTATATCCAACTAGACTGAGACAAATAAAATCACTTAATAAAGTAAATACAACTGGAATGCTATAGTGGTGTTAGTGTAGTGTTAACAGGAATGAAACTGTTTTTGGAATTATAAAGCAATTATGTTTAAAAAGAAACTATTGAAACTAAAGTAGTTACTGATTGTAATTCATGGTCTTCTACAACCACACGTCTCCTACATGGTCTCCAGCAATGCATTGGGTATTGCTTGTGCTTTCTGGAGTATGATGAAAAACATACAAAGCTGTTTTCAAGTTTGCCACCAAGTACAGTATAATGTGGTATATATTGTAGCTAAAAACAAACTTTAAAGCAAATATGTCAATCCAAGAGTAATCAAGCAGTGCAAATTATATATGCCTCTGAAGTTTAATCCAGCTTCATGAGGAAAGGAAAAAAAAAAGCTAAAGCACATACTGTGTTAGTATGAGGAAAAGAGAACTTCAATGAGATTTACCAGTTCCCTTAAAATGTATGCTGTAGGCCCTGTTACTTGACATGTACTTTAAACTTCAAGTATAGACCCCCAACACTGGTGAATTTCATAGGTAAGATAGAATTTTCCTGCATGAAATTTTCTTCAGAAGTGGGGTGTTTGATTATGCCAGAGAAAGCATGTACTGTAATAAAATATATATTTCAATTCATCTGGAACATTCCTTCCTGCTGTGATAACCATCAGTTCCTGATTTAACACTAATTTTGTAAGTTGCATCAAACTTAACAGGTAGCATATTGTTCTGTCCAGAAAACCAGAAAGCAAATCTCACAACTGTTAAATGTCAAAGCTGCTGAAGCAGAGAGAATCCCTAAGAACAAATATGGGACAAAGCTGTGTAAAAAAACCAGTCATCTTTAGCACAATACTTCAAATTACCTGCATATTAAAAGTAAAAACAAAAATAGGTTAAGATTGCTAAAATATTTCAGGTGACAATGTTCACATGAGTAAACACACACATTTCACCTAATGTTAACAGGACACATGAGAAGGCTTGGAGCTAAGCTCTCAGTGCTTTTGCTGTACTTATAATGCAATAAAACTAGTGATGAATAAAACACAGTATCTGCCTTAAATACGACCAATAAGCAAAACCTTTAGATAAACTCAAACCCTCAAAATTCAGTTGCTTCTATGACACCCAAGCTTCACACTGGGAAATATTTTCTATTTCTCAGTTTTCAACAATTCCTAAAACCAGAGAAAAGAGGCTTTCCCTTGTGTCCTGAAAATTAATTCCTTCTGCCAAGGGCAGAACTGTAAGAAATAACTTCACCAGAAAGCACGTGACCAAGCTCCCTGGCCTTCAAATGAAGGGGGCAGCATTATCAGTCCTTTACCAACTCTGTTATTAACACAAAGGCTTTGCAAAAAAAACCAGCCTTTGGAAGAGGAAATTCAATACCGTTTAAGAGTCTGTAAATTCCTAGCTAGCATCTGCTTGTAGTTCAATGCATACTCAGTACAGACTCAGGATGCCGCTGCAGTTTACATATGGTCTAAAACAGGACTCTCCAGATGGAAGCTGGATGAAAGTTAGAAAAGTAAAAAATTAAGCAATCCCTCAAAACACACAAAACCAAACACCCCACCTCAAATCCACTTTTCTTGTGTGGATAACCATCTTGCTAGACACAAAAGCTGAAATTGCAACAGAAGACACTCCTTAACAATAATTTAAGGGTAACTGAAAAAAGGCAAGTTATTTTCCTGCTGTAATCTACAATTCCTCTTTAACCCTTCCAGTACTCTACAGAAACATTGAAGAAAACTGGGGAGAAGAGAGAACCAAATATAAGAAGTTTATGGCAGAAACCAATTTCCTCAATTTTTTTCCCAATTTTCTCAGATTATGAGAGGCAAACATCTTTCATAGCCAGTGTTACCTCCTCCTCCTTCCTTTCACTGAAAAGTTAACTCTTTGTGATCAGCATAGGCACCTTACGCATGTATTCATATACACAGACATATAATCTGTCTTCATTACAGGTAGAATATTACCTGCTTGTTTCTGAACCACCCCAAAGGGTTGTCCTAAAACTGGTCACTGTTATGTTTGAAACACAAATGCTCCAAATATATATCACTGAACCTTCCTTCATAATGTAAAAGCAAAAAGAGAATTTACCACAGGCACTCAGGAAAGTTCTTTAACAATGTGACCTTCCTAAAGCATTCATATGCTACAAATAACAGAAATGTATTTCTTTTCTCAAAGGAGAATAATAAGAAAAAAACAACCCAAATCTGAACTATTTAATAAAAATGAGTTATCAGTTGTAAGTGTGCAGCATATAATACAGCTTTCAATTTGTCAACACTCAGATGCATCACACAAAAATTCAAGGGCATATGCAAAGACTAAGACAACTCTTAAACTTCCTTCCCTCTTTGTCCCTTTAAAATTCTACCTGGGATTGCTTGCTTTATGAGACCTGAGAGCAAATACAACTGCTCTGTGATCATTACAGACAGATGTTCAACTGTTATGTGTATAGGTATATTTGAAGAGCAACTTACAGAAGAAACATCTATTTTCATCAAGTCTTGCTTCAGAAATGGTTTCTAAAAACCAGCTACTTCAAATCTGAGCTTTCAACAAGTTTTATGAAAGTTAAGCAACTGGGGGGAAAATTACCCCAGTGTCTTATTTAATCTGACCTTTTAAATGATTGAACCTTTTCTAGTTACATTTGGCATTTTTCTGTCTTTATTTGAGTGACCTTTATTTTTTCTGAATGAACTTTTATTTTCTAGTAACTGTTAAACATTTTATCAAAGTGTGTGAAATAATGGAGATAAGTACAGCAAGGCAGGTGACAGAAATTAAAATCAACAGCAGGAATTTAACCCTTGACATTTAACTAAAGATTCAGCTACCTTGTCTAACTCAGTAAGGAACTGTATCTAGACAATGTGTGTAAAACTGACCTGAAACATAACTGGTGATCATAGATTTATGCAATTGTGGATTTAGGATATGTCGGAAAAAGGTGGGAACAAAAGGCAATATACGGTATAGCATAAGAAAGTATTCCTTTGAAGAGAGGGGTTAGAAACATAGTGGAACCTTACAGTGAGTATATTTCCATTAGGTATTGGAAAATGAAAAAGGTTAGTTTGTATCTTTTTACTTGCTATGGTTAAAACATAACTACTACGTCTAAATGTTTGTGAACTTGCTTTTATTGAATAGGTTTTAAACTTGAGAGAATATACCTACTGTACTACACCAACAGCACTTTCTCATTTAAAAACATTTTTAGATATGCAACAAAAAGTAAAGATCACATAAAAGTACGAAAACCTGGAAGTGAATAGGGAAGTGGTCCTGCTGAATATTTCACTGCCCTACAATCATTCAAGTGTCTTTTATCTGAGTAAGTTAAATATGTGTCCATACTGCACAATTGAACAGCAGCAGGCTTCCCTCTGATGAACCATGTCACAAGCAGGGAGTAGTTTATTTGATTAAAATTCTAGGATAAAAGAAGATACAAACTGTTTATCAAATTTTGCAAGAAAGACAGACTTGTTTTATACTTTGAGGAATATATATACATTCCTCAAAGCCAGGATGAGCAAATAAAATCTCCATCTGTTATTTACAGATAAGATAGAGCATTGCATTCATTGAGAGAACGCTTAATATTTGATTCAGTATAGACAAAGGCTGCTTTCAGCTCTTGCAAAACAATATAATCAGAGCTCATGACAGTCCTTACAAACATACTTAAGAGTTTTCATTATGAATATCTAGAAAGCATTGCTTCTCTCCAGTATCTTGGAGATAAATATTGGCAGTAGCACCTTTGAAGATCTTCAGCTTGCAAGTCAGGCCTGTACCTCTAAAATGCCTATTTAAACAGAGGGATGTGATAAGACAAAAAGAAAGGGCCTCAGATTGCAACAGGGGAGGTTAAGATTGGATATTAGGAAAAATCTCTTCATGAAAGGGTCATCAAGCATTGGAACAGGCTGCACAGGGAAGTGGTTGAGTTGCCATCCCTGGAAGTATTTGAAAGACCTGTACATGTGAGACTTAGGGACATGGTGTAGTGGTAGACTTAACCTTGCACTGCCAACTGTTGGACTCCATCTTCTTAGATCTGTTAATGTTATTCACCCCACACCAAAATAAGCAACTTTATTAAGTATTTAAATAACTTGCTAAAAGTTATTTGGAAAGCATAAAATAGCATTTCTGCAGGAGCTGTAATTACAATGACAGACAAAAGTGTCAAGTTATACCTAGATATAATATTTAATATTTTGATATAAAATATTTATACAGCACTTGTTTCAATCCTCTCCATCTTCCCACCCTCCTTTTTTAGCTCTTCTGCATACATCCTCAGTTCAATGAAAACCCTTCAGAAAACAGGTACTTATTCTATAGGGTTATTTATTCCAAGGTGGAAAACTCCATTTAAGCTTTCTCAGAAAAACACATAAGAACCCAAGATGAATAAGAAACACCTATTTAAAAAACATCATTAGAAACAAGGAAGCTGCAGCAGATCTATTTGTTTTGCTGGCTAGATTGATAGTAACAACATCTAAAGGAATTAAGAATACCATAAAACAAGAGTTAAAACCTCAAGGAAAACAATTACCTGCATTATGGTAATTAGTAATTTTGTCAGTTAGTGGCTTGCATTTGGTAGATACAATAAGTGGTAAATCTGGTAACCTGCAATTCGTTACCATAAGCACGCAAGAGAAAAACTCAATTCCCAGTGTGATAAAACAGAAATTACAGCAGAGATTTATAACAGACCCACATTGTTAGCTCGAGATTAAAAACAACCTAAGCACTGCATAATCTATCTTTGTAGAGATAGATATGGGCCCACTCTAGCATAATGTATCCAAACATACAGTAGTTGACATAATGCCTGAGCACATCACAAATAGACGGATGTTAGTAAGCAGTGCTGATTAGCTCATACTGTAAGACAATTTTAGTTCTTTAGTATAGCAGACAAAATTTAGTAATATCCATGCACTGAAATTCAGAAGGTAAATGGCTAGATACTTGGGTCTTATCACATATAGGGAAGCCAGCACCAAGAGAAAGCAAAGACACCTTTTCAAGATTGCACAGAGGAAGGAGCAGGAGCAATGATTAGACCCAAACTTAGACCATCAAATCTCTGTAAGCACCTTTTGAGTCATTAGAGCACTTGTAGAGCCCAACTACATAAATCTGGTATCTCCCCCCACCTACAAGTTGCAGGAGGCAGTGACACACATCTTTTCTTCTGAAAAGCTGAAGGCTTCTGAAATGGTTTCTGAAGTTAACCTTCTGCCCTTGAGGTTTCCTCATAAAGAACAGAGAAGCAGTTCTTCTCTGACACATTCCCTTGTCCTCCTTCACCACATGCCATTTCATGATAAAAGCTTTTTTCTGTTGTTCATCATTGCCATGTCTTATTGGTGGCATCTCAGTGTCAAACCCTCCCAGTTATCCAGAATAGCTGCCCTGAGGCCTCAGACCTCAACACTGCACCATATAGCAAGCAACCTCTACTTCAACATACCAAGCCTAAAATGATGGGCAGGAGAGGAATATCCATTGCATCTATATGCTCCTGGTACCATAACAGCGGGAGACATAAGCACTGTCACGGTTTTCAGCTTGTCTCCCCTGGAACTCTCTTGTTCCCCTGGGCCTCATATGAAGTTATTTGGAACACTTCAAATGTCTTTTTGCAAAAAAAAACCAAACCAAACCAAAAACAAAAAACAACCGAAAAAAAACCCCAAAAACCAAAAAAAACAAACAAAAAAACCCAAAAAAACCAAACAAACAAAAACCACAAAAAAAAAACAAACCCACCAAAACAGAAAGGAACAGGCTGTCCAGGGAAGTGGTTGAGTCACCATCCCTGGAGGTACTTAAAAAAAATGTGTAGATGTGGCACTTGAGGACATGGCTTAGTGGCAAACTTGGCAGTACCAGGTGAATGGTTGTACTTCATCTTAAAGGTCTTTTCCAACCTAAATAATTCCATGATTCTGTAAAAAGCAGTTGGGACAGGTACAGTAAACTGTGCACATCTATGAAGAAACCAACGCAGGGAAAGGCTGGGAGCTCTAAGAATCATAGCAGGAGTCTAAGAGCCTAAAAGTGCACTAAGTCAAGCTCCTAACTGTTCAAAGTATAGTACATTAGACATACAAGGGAAGTGCCTGCCTGGGCCAGGGAGCTGAATAAATATTAAAAGGGATCAAGTAGGAAATATTTAACTGCACTTTGAATAGCTAATTTAAGGAAAATGAATCCTATCCTTAGGGCCACATTTCACATCTTTTCTTCCTTCTGAGCAGTACACTGCTTTATCCAAAATTACTATTTGCAAAGTATATATCTTTGCAAAATGAACAGGGGTATTACAAGCTGACAGTTAAACTATGTAACTCCATAGCCAGGGACTATCTCTTATTGTATGAAGAACAAGCTTTCATTGTGCTGTTAGGCACAATTGAATATACAAATATTAACTAGGTAGTAAATAAGCAGTCTAAGCAAGCAAAGAATACTGGAACTTAATATTGGTAGCCGAGTTCTCCTAATGACAAAATGTCTAGTACGGAAAGAAATTCTTTTTCCTTCCCCCTATTTTTTTTGCTTTCTTACTTCTGCTAAACTTTAATGCTTGAAAAATGTTACTATATTTTTATACATACAAAGAGACACACAATTGTAAAAAGGTCTCTGTTATCACGACTACAGTCTTACTGACAGGAAACAGTTTACAGGAGCCTGGCAATGTCAATGTTGTATGATTCTATTGGGATGATTACAATGCTCTGTAAGTTATAGTTGGGTTAGCACTGAATTTAATACTGCCTAGAACATTGTATTTAATACTGAACAATTACAATGCACATGAAATTTATAGTGCAATTTACAGGGAAACTTTAAAGAACAAATTAAAGATACAGAAGAAAAAAATACATGTTTCATTACCTTTTATTACTTATGAAATTGATGGATAATATTGTCAGGTAAACTGAAAATTACTAAGCATATGTAATCACACCATTGCCATCTCCTAGTAGTATATGAATATATCCATAGCCTTGAAGGCATCATTATATGATTTAAATTTGATTTCCAGTATTCCACAAATAAGTTTTTACCCATTTTCCCTGTAGAATGCCCATAACCAAAATCTGTCTATAGTCAACAGACCAAGAAAAATACTATGATTTATGCCCTCCTGCACCCAAACTCTGAACCAGTGCTACCACTTCCTGGGATTCACTGGTTAAAACTTCTACTTAAATTGGGGGCTGATACCAACTAGAATCCAAAAGGAAGGACAGTAGACAACATTGTGGTTGTAGCAACGTGAATGAAGAGGCCAAAATTGACTGGGATAACTATTGATAAAAATAAACCAAAACAAACCAACTCCTAGAAACCTAAACCGAAGCAAACATCAATTCCAGTTCTAAATCAGATGAGACTATTTGTGAACTGTTACCAAGCCTAACTGAAGCCTAAGCTGGCAGAAAGAACATTTGATATTAATTGGAAATTTTCAGAAAACACAAAATCCACACATCCCCTTTGCAGTTTGTTTCAAAGGTTAATCACTGTTGGCATAAAAATCTGTGTCTTATTTATAATTTGAGTTTACATATCTTCTGCTTCAAGTCATTAGTCATGATTCTTCTATTACATTAAAATATCCCATTAGTATGCTTTCTCAAGCCTGTCAATCATTTTCTATGGCTCTTTTCCATATTATTTTCAGGTGGTTGCTCCCTCAGATTGTGCAATGCAGCAGAATCAGTTTCAACATGACTTTCCTTACAGAATAATGGAGATAAATGGGACTACACATCTACCCTGTGTACAAAATATACAGAAAATACATGCAGTAGACAATATCCTAACAAGGCAGTAAGTAATGTTTCTGTACTGTTTCTGAAACCTCTTCCTAAAACCGTTAGAATAAGATTCCTCAAGCCTTCCAACTGCTTCAAAACCTCTACCACATAAGAAAAAAAAAAAAAAAAAAAAAAAAAAAAAAA
>NDXB01000995.1:187769-242384 GCA_002631895.1 Agapornis roseicollis
AAAAAAAAAAAAAAAAAAAAAAAAAACACAACAGAAAATCTTTATTTATGCCCATCATGTTGTATATGCTGCATAGGAGAGTATGGAAAATATGCAGTTCATTTTGTCACTGCAACTAATTTACATATGCTTGACGATTATCCCCTTACCTCCTCTGCCTTCTCCACATCCCAGAATCCATTCCCTTCACAACTTCTTCAAACCATAGAGTTTAAGCTTCCTATCATTTTTTCAATATAATTTTAGACTTGATTCCGTTAGTCACAAATTCCATGAAGTATGGTACAAAAATTTAGAAACAGTAATTAAGCTAAGTTTTCACCACTACTAATAAAGAAGTAGGCAAGTCTTGTTTCCTCATTTTGCTGATGACCAACTTCTGTGTAGTCTGTCTACTTTTATTCACAGTCACTAACAATACCATGTTATTCCTCAGAGGGCTATGTGTTTTAATGCCTAGGGCATTAAAAATAAGCCCAAATGAGGTGCACTTTAAAATAAGGTTCATATAGATGGTATTAAAGCAATACCCATAACCAACATGAATATTCTGTTCAGACACAGTTCTACAGATTAGTGAAAAGGTATTTTTAAAATCCATTAAAGAAGTGACGGCAAATGTGAAAGTATGAATGGGTAATAGGCTTTATATCCACTATTGTCACATTTCACCCGACAGGAAAACTTTATTTGCCCTAAGCAAGGGGAAAGTTTAGTCTGATCTAAACTTAGTTTCTATGTGATATACAACTTTTACTTTACAACATTCTTTGATGAAAGATGTGCATTTAGGTAGTTTATTCTCTTTGATAGCATTAGATTTGTGCACTTGTTCATGTCTAGGCCATCTTTATATTACTACCACTATGATTAAAATTAGCATACCTGTGAAAGTGTATGATCTATTTCATCAGAAGCACATCCAAATGAAATGCAGCATTATCAAAACTACACTGTAGCAGGTTTATATTAGACACTGAAAATCATGGCTTCCTAAAATAAAATGTCAGATTTTCTGAAGTCTGTTTATACATTTGTTATTTACAATATATACAACAGAAGTCTTGTGTGGATAATGAATTCCATGATTTAAACATATGCTGTGCTATTCACTGCAAAGTGCTGTAATTTTAAACTTTCCCTCAGTTTTAAAAGTAATTGAGGGACTATTTTATGTGATATGTTTCCTCCATCATCTCAATCTGTAAGTACAAGGTCTTGTCTTTTAATCTTATATCATTATTGTGAATAGTAGTAGTAGAAAGACAGTTACTACTTTTCTTCTAAAACTCCATTGCTATAAAACCTCAGCTGAAGTGTAATGTATTTTCTATGTTTAGAGTTTCAGTGAGTACCTGTACTTTAACTGAAACAAGTTTTCACAGACTTTATAAACACAACTTTTTTGTCCCTTACATGTCCTGCAGTTTAAAGAGGTTAGCTAAAAATGGTTGATAGGCACAAATACCTAGGAAACAAAGAAGAAAACATAACTCTCTACAAAGTCACAGTGAGCATGCATCTCAAGGACTGTGCAGCATGATTATCTATATGGGCTTTAGTAAAAGTGGAAAGTTCAAAAAAGGAAGATGGAAGAATTAGATGGATTCTGTATGAAGAAGTGGGACTAGACTTCAAGGCCTCCTGGAATCCTTCCAGACTGAATTATTCTATGAATAGATAGATATAGGCTTATTAGTCTGGTTAAAGAGAATATTCACCAACCATCTACTAAATCATGAACGGCATGGAGGGAAAAAGTATAGAACAATCACCACATCTTCTGAACCAAAAGCTAAGTTCTCCCAAATAAAAATTAGTGGGTGAGAAATTTAAAATAACCAGAATAACCAGATGTAGATGATTCGTCACATAGCTTGTCAATGAAACTCTTTATTCCTGGCTAAAGGATGTTGCAAGTTAGTACCAGTACTGAAGACAGCCTGGGTATCTTCATGGAAGAGAAATCCTTTGAGAGTTAAAACACACAGAAAGCCCTTCTAGGTCAGTAACTTTCAAAGGTATACACAGTTCAAGGCTGGGAAAGTAATGAAGTATTAGTATGCACTTATCTCAGCAGTCTTATGCTCTGCCTCAAGCATTTGCATTTCCCCCCAGCCACTACCAGAGACAAGATAGCAGACTAGATAAATGTTTAACCTTTCCCAGTACAGCCTTTTTATTACATTACATTACCTTCCCCCATCCTTAAGCTAAACCAGTGACTTCTACTGTTTTAACCTGACTTTTGCTTATGAATCTTTCTTTACTTGAAGTGGGCAAAGGAAAGGATGCAAACAATATTCCCCACTGCATCTTGTCTCAACTCTGATCTGCAAGTGAAATGTACTTTCTTGAATCAGTTTTTACAAATAATTAGTATATTTTAATTACATTTATGAATTTTCTTAGAGACTACTTATCTGTGAATATGATTGCCTGATGAGTTTTCACAGTACGTTTCCCAAAGACTGTATCGACCAGACTCCCACTGTTGTCAAGTCACAGTACTCTGGCACATTTCACTCTTGCTCTCAGTGGACTTCATGTCAATCAATAGCAGGAGCTGGATCATGTCCTCAGACTGAAGTACTACTAATGACAGAAAAGGCATGTCACACCTGCAGTTCTGCCCAGGAATAAAGGGTTGCTGACCATAAGGAAGCTGAACTAAGCATCTCTAGTGTATTGTCGCATGGCACCAGAATGGATAGGTTTGCTTTGACTGCCTTCAGTGTTTCTTCATCCTGTCTACTGGATCATTTAACATACTTCTGTTGACCACAATCTAATGGTGATACCACTATCAGGCTTTTCCTCCTGCCAAAATATATCTTCTGCACATGAGAAAAAGCTTCCATGGAAGATACCTATTCAGAAAAACTCTCCTTTTAGATCTCTTCTTGAATACTAACTTTAGTGTGGTCATGATGCCTAGAAATTATTCCTGTCTGACACTAGTTAAATCAACTTCATTTAAATGGAATTCATTACTCCATTTTTATGCCAAGCCCTATATTTTGTAGGGCTTGCCCTGTTTGTGTGATTTAACTAGGCTGTACTGATATGTCCTTTTGTCTCATCAGGAGAGCAACTATAATAGCATTTTCAGTAGAGTACTTAGTACAGAGGTGTCTTACTCCTTTCTGTACGTAGTTCAGTTGCTACACTTAACATATATTTAAAAAGTCACTTTAAACTTCAAATTCTTTCTGGAATAGTTATAGAAATCACACATCTAATGTTATTTAAACATGTTTACTAACAGTTCAATCCATTTCAACTTTGAGACCTCTTACCAACTTCAGTTCAAATTTTCAGCTTCAGGACTTTCAAATTAGTCCTCTTAAGACACATAGTATTTAAATGGAACTTAGTAACACTTGAAAGAGAAAAGCAAATTCAGTGTTACACATATTAAGTTTCACTTTCTACCAACACCTAGCTCTACTAACCAAGCTCTTAATAATTGGTCTTGACATGGATGCATTAGTCTTGTCCTTATGGGGTTAAAATTTAGAGTGAACGAACAGCGACTAAAGACAGCATTCAAATCCAAGTCTAAACTGGCTTAAGGATTTAGTTCGCTGTTAAATTCAATCAACACATCTGAGCAGTGAAAATAGGTTTTACTTAGTTTGCCTTAAATACAATATCACATCCTATACCATTTTGTGCTTTTTTTATCTTGCTGTTGATTTTTTAAGTGTGCCTGAGTTCTGGGTTTGTTCCTTACTACTTAATGAAGAAAAAAGAAAAAGCAAAAGGAAAACTAATGACATGCACCAACACTCCCAAAGTCCAATCAAAACTTGGTTTCTGTTTGAATTCATTCTTAAAGAGCACAATAAACCTTTATTTTTTGCTCACAGATCCATGCCTTTAAATGTCTTTGAAGGAAGATGACATACAGCATACTCTATAAACTTAAAGCAAATGAAAAAGTTAACTTTCTTTAGCCTGTACCAGAAATTACAGTTATTTTCTGCAAAAAGGTCTAATCTCTCTAATGGGTCATCTAAATCCATCACCTTTCAGATATATCTTGTTAATAAACCTGAGATGCCTCTGTAACTATCTACAGTTTCCATAATGCTTAGCTATAAAGAAACCTAAATAAAACTTAAGTACTATGGTTGGAAGTGAAAAAACAATATCACCCACATAGAAATTTCATATACTCAGTTGTACAGAGGTCACATTACATGCTCAGAACACAAGGATTCAGGTGAAGGCTTCATATAAACTGCTGCAGCAGGTCAGTTGTTACTGTGGAGTTTATCATTTCAGAAAATTCTAAGGCACAAACATAAAGATATTTTTTTAAAAAAAAATCTGTCATTCTGAAAGCTGGGAAAGTAGCCATTTAAAATGTCATTAAAATCTTGCCAGTAGTCAAATGTACCTTGGCACACAAAAACATACGTACATACACATTTTAACATACAGGAGACACAAAATTTGAACCAATGTCCAACACTGAAAAACTCCACTTATTAACTGTCTAATTATGAATCAATTATTGTCTTTGACACTGTGATCTGGGATAGAGGGTTTTATCAGTAGAAATGCATTTACACCAGTGTCATACTTGATTTCAGCTTACAGAAAGATCCTCCAATGATATAATAGCTCTAATAAATACTACATCTTTTTTAGCCTCTAATTTATTGACTTACACTCCTGCTACCATGAAGGTAAGGTACCACTAAGTTACCTCAGATAGAATATGTATATTGGGAGAAAAGCGAATAACCAGATATAAAAAGTATATAAACAGACATATTTATATCCTATTTTCACTTCAGAAGACAGAAGTATTTCAATTTTCCCCAGCATGTTGATGTCTTATAATCAAGTTTGTACAGAACAAATACTTCCCCATTAAGATAAATCCACGTCATAAAAAACCAAACAAAAAAAGAAACAACGATAAAAAAAGATATACTCACGATTTTGAGAGATAACTCCATCTACTACAAAACAGAGTATTAAGTCTGATTCAGTGAGGGTCTTACTATATAATTGCTTATAGCATAACATGGAACATTATGTATGGTCACAGCTATTTGTAATTAGGGTTGCCCAAGGAGGGGATGACAAGTCTGCAAGGCCAGATAAAGAACAAAGATTAGAGCTCCTT
This sequence comes from Agapornis roseicollis, assembly GCA_002631895.1. Classification (NCBI taxonomy): domain Eukaryota; kingdom Metazoa; phylum Chordata; class Aves; order Psittaciformes; family Psittacidae; genus Agapornis; species Agapornis roseicollis. Next base: position 192,913 of record NDXB01000995.1, read on the forward strand.
TTCACAGATGGGTGAAATCTTTCAAAGAACTTATTTTTGCACATCAGGTTTTTAAAGGAACAAATTTCTCACCACTCTCCTGAAAGATAAATAACTAATCTATCCAAGCCATTATTTCTACAGCCTTGATAATTATCTTTTTTGCTCAGTTATGAAAAATAAGCTTTGTATATAGAATTTATTCCTTTTAATTAAGTCATCAGGATGACATAAGATAATTTTTCATACTAAGAACAGCAGATTAAGACATTTGTGATTTATTAATTGCTATGTCTTAAATTGCAAGTATTTCTAAGCTAATGCATAGAACACCACCTCATTATTTTGAATATATCTTGTTCAAGGGCCAAGGTCTTGCCTCTTTCCCATGAGGAAATTGTCACATCATTTTGTGCACTTGAATTTATAGAAACAGTAACTTAAATGAGCCAATGTTTCAATTACTGGGTATCATAGGAGTATCAAAGTCCTTTTTCCTCTTCTCTTAGTTATCAAGGTTTCAGTTTTAATGGATCTATGACTTGCTCTGTGTTGTACTACCTCTTCTCATAAGTTAGATTCTTCAAAGTCAAAGTTCTGTGTGAGCAAAATATTTCTAGGTCACAGAAATAACTGGGATAAACCACATGTGGTATAAGGCAGTTTTACTTGACATAATAGGCCCAAGTCAGGAAGTCAGCAGTACCTGTTTAAAAGGAAATCTATTCACTTGTGTTCCCAGAGCTGAAAAAGTTGACCTGAACCTAATCAATCTTTACGTCCAGGCCTTTACATCACAGAAAAGAAACAGTAATTATTTACTAGCAGATTCTGTGTATGACACCTAATCTTTGCATTCTGCTCTAGGATCACGCTCTATTCACCATCATTATCCTCCCTCTTACCCTTACAGCTCCTTGCATGGAAGGAACTCCCCTAAGTCTTTTTCTCCCTCTGCTTGTTTATAGTCTTTCAATCTGCCCTACAGAAATGACATATTAATTTCTTCTCAGTATGTTTGGGCTATATCTGCTGTGCTTCTAGAGATTTGAAATCTGTATCTGGATACTTTTTTGCCAGGTTTTTTTTTTTTTTCCCCTTGTGTTAAATGTCTTCAAAAAATAAAGGGAAAAACACATCGGGAAAGTGACACCCACTTTACCCAGATTTTNTTACCTCTTTGATTCTTTTTTTCAATGTTTTTTTTTTTTTTCCCCTTGTGTTAAATGTCTTCAAAAAATAAAGGGAAAAACACATCGGGAAAGTGACACCCACTTTACCCAGATTTTAGGTTTTGTGGTAGTTGTAGTACAGATACTGTACTCATGCAAGTGAGTCATATTTTCATGTAGGAAATTCATCAGCTTAGCTGAAAAGGACACCTCACCTTCACATCTGTTATCTTCACCCAACCATTTTTCTGCTCTAGATGTTTCTCTTCAGAATGGTGACCTAAAACTATGCAGCACTCTGACAATAATGTATAGGAAAAGGGACATGCTGTCTGTAAAGCAGGAATAAATACTGGAAGCATGAAGGGACTTTGCTCTTTCTGACAAGGCCATGTTTTTTGCATGTCCAAAGAAGGACAATGAAGCTGGTGAATTGTCTAGAGAACAAGCCTTATAAGGAGAAGGTGAAGGAACTGCAGACTGGAGAAAAGGAGGCTCAGGGTAAACCTTATCAACTCTCTACAACTACCTGAACGGAAGTGGGTGTTAAAGTCTTCTCCCAGGTAACATGCAGTAGGATAACAGCTGTGCCAAAGGAGGCTTAGATTGAATACTAGGAAAGCTTCCTTCACTGAAAACATTTTCAAGCATTGGAACAGGCTACCCAGGGAAGTCACTGAAGTTGTATTCCATTCCTGGAGGTATTTAAAAGATGCATAGATGTGGCACTTAAGGACATGGTTTAGAGTTAGACTTGGCAGTGCTAGACTAACAGTTGGACTTGATCTTAAAAAGACTTTTTCAACCTAAATCTTTTTATGATTCTATGTTTTTTGTTTTGTTTTAAATCTGCTTACATGGAAATAAGAAGTCTATCTGCTATTTTTCTCTTGAGATTTTTGAGCTTTAATCCATTTGGAGTTCAGTCTGCAGCTTCCACTTTGGAAAAGTTAAAGATTTTACTACATGGTGGCACTGTACGGACCCCAATAATAAAATATTATTCTGGCAATAATTTGAAAACTTCTGCTAAATAGTAACACTTAGCCACAAAATAGGGAGTATCATTATGTTGATCTGAATATGATTGTGTCTGTTGTCTTGAAGAAGCAGCTATGGGGGCTTAGAGCGATGGCATGCGTGCCAGAAAAATAGCATGAAAGGATAAAGTGAAAAAGTAAATACAGATCACAAAAGCTATTGAAGGTCAAATATGATGTGTAGGGGAGTAAGATCAAGTGTTACCTAGCCAGCTTTCTCTATTTCATTTCATTTTGCTTTGATCTGTTTAACTTTATGAATTTTTCAATACAGGTATGAAGAATTCGTATTTTAAAATGTATTACTGGATAGCCAGATTAAGAAGTATTGACTGAGTTCCTCAAAAAATTTGGCTTGTTTTATTCAAAAATTCAGACTAAAATAACTTAAAAATCACAGTTGTGGCTTTTAAAAAAAAAAAGAAAAATAAATTTCAATAACCCACAGCATAGCAAAAGTAATCCTGTTGCAAAACAAACATCAATATTTCCCCCAGCAAAGCCTGCTTACTAGGTTTGAACTCCATTTTTATTGCCAACTGTTAAATTAAGAAAGAAATCATGTAATTATCCTGATAACCTCTGTAAGGCTGTGTAAGGTAACAACAGACTATGTAAATAATTAAATAAAGTGATGAAATAAAGAATAACAGCATATCATAATTTCTTTCCTTCATCGGAACATTGCTTTAAAACAACTGTTTCACATCAATACATTGTACTCATTCTTTTCACTTTCATGCATTAGAGACAATGGTATATAATTAGAGAGCTGTGACTATTTTTAAACCTTACAATTCTGAGCTTCAGTTTCGTAAAAGAGTTGATTTATTTTCTTCAACAATCCTATCTTTTGTTGCATTGTTAAACACTTTTCATGCTCAATTTCTATTTTCCTCCCTTAATTTTGTCAGGAAACCTCCATTCATCTCCTATCACATAATATGAGCTCACTGGATTCCCTGTAAACAGCTGTTTGTCCTATAGGTGAGGTTCTGCGACATTTAAGAAGTGAACTAACTCAGAAGATCTAATTAAAAAAAATCCACTGTGCAGCCCCATTGTTGTCCAAGATCTTTTCACATGAATGTGCTGAACAGAAGTCAAAACCATTCCTTTCAGGTACCAGCTCTTTTTGCATTCATAAAAACAGAAAAATGGTCTTGGCCAGACAGCCATTTGAACTTTACCACACACACTGGACAGCTCTTTCAAAAACATCTGATGTCTGATGTCAATGTTTTCATGTTTTTGTATTTGTATTGGCCCTAACTCTCAGCAGACAGCATACCAGCTCATTGTGCTCTGGGCCTTTTCATACTTCAAAGTTATTTACAACACCTCATCTTCACACTGGTGTGAATCCTCTGTCTTTTTGAGGGCATTTTTGTTTGTCTTACTCAATCCTTTCACTCCTCATCTGTTATCTACTGTCCTTAATCATTGTTTTACTCAACACCAAGTCTTCTGTTTTTCTGGTATTAATTAAATTATACTTTGTGAAATATTCTGTTAAGCTTCTTACTTCTATTTGTTCCTCTGTGCAGGAAGATTCTTTGACAACCATATTGTTTTCTCCTCTAGCTAGTCTCATCTGCCTTGTCCTTCACAGCATGAGCTTTCATGGATTGCCTTTCTGCTCTAGAGTTGCAGCCCCTTAATGTTTTGCTCCCTAGGTATTTACAATTCTTAAGATCATAATCTTTTTTTCCATTGTGTTCTTTAGCTGCAACCTGTCACCAGCGCCATTTGCATCTAAACACAGAATAAGGGACTAGACATAAAGAACAATAGACATTGTTAATGTAGGATTACAATGATAATATTAGCTATGATCACATCATTTTTTTTCCTTTCACATTAAAGTAGTTACAACTTGCTTACATGGCACAAGTCTGTTTGCAATCACAATGACCATTCAAAGGCTTAAGGGGTTGGGCAAAGAGTAAAAATCCTTTTAAATGCTTGTAAGTATCAGGCAAAAATAAGTAACTAGCTTCCCTGAAGTGTATATTTACAGAATTTTGCATCCTCTCAGAAGCAAAGAACCTCCTAAGGAAGAAAGCAGGTATAGCTGCGACAGTGAAAACTGCACTGCTGCACACAGTTAAACCATCCTCATATATACATGTTTGTCTAATTTGTGCCATAAAAACTATTTTGCCTCAAATTATCTTTCCTCACAGTTTGAACAGACTCCGAGACTGCTTTTCACTGTTCCACTGCTGCTTTCTTTTTCTTATATATAAGAGGGAAAAGAAAATAAAGAATTATCTTCTAAATTCAGCAGCAAATTGTTCTTTCCATTCAGCCACCTGGGGGTCCTGTCATTGTTGATTCTCTGGCTTTTTAGGTTCTTTGTCTAGCTCAACCTTGTTATGCCCAGCTCATTGTTGTGACTAAGAGCAGGTAATCACCTTACCCACCACATCATGGAGACACCTAGAGGTGCCCAGGGCAGAAATTGCTGTCGACCCATATTTTACACACATATACAATCCCCAATTTCTATTCAACCTGAATATAAATGTGAAATTAATTAGGTACTATCTGAACTATAAAGGATGGGGGTGAGGTGGGGACAGACTCCATCATTCCTATTGTGAATGTTCCAGATTTCCATCCTGATAAGAACTAGATAAAAGCTTGACAATCCAAACATGAGGTCTTTAAATTGTGGTATCATTGCTTATGTTTTAGAGTAGCAATTCACAGAAAACATCTATGCCTTGATGCTACATGTGAATACATTAAATCACACAGGGAGAAGTTCACACTAATTTACATCCTTTGCACATCTATTGGACTACTGAATTTCTGTTGAGACACAGAAGCATCAAAGGTGCTCCAATGTATAAATCTCAATTTATTTATATTTTTAACTCACTTTAAGAGATCTATTTATCCCATTTCCAGAAAGTAAGAACTTCAAATACAATAGGATTTGCACAAAATTAACAATTTTGGGTAGTTCCAATACCCTTAATTGTGATGAATGACATTTTGCTTTGACAGTAGCCCAAGTTATTATTTGCAGGGAAAATTACTACCCAACAGCAGAAAGAATGGCAGAATTCAGATTTGAACTTTATTAAAATCCTTTTCCTCTTTTTAAAGAGAAGCCATACAGTTTAACTACTACTATGAATACTAATATAATAAAATGGTAAGTGTTCCTTATACTTTCATTGGATAGCAGCAATACAACATAAACAGGACTGTTGCATTAGCATTGAGGTCTAGCATAATTTATTGAACTTTTGCTGGAGAGAAATTGCAGATATTTATTTCCCACAATGAGACTTAAAAGCAAAGGGAATCTGTGTCCTGTAAGGCTGGGTATAAAGTTACCACCAAAGGTGAAACAGCATTTTTTCTGTAAAAAGGGCAGCAGGAATAATTCCAATAGAAGAAGTTGAATGAAGTTTAAAGTGGATGTTTTATTTTCTCAAACTCTGGTTACAAGTGCTTATGTAAGATTGAACAATCAAATTAGCTGATTTCCCTCAGTTCTTTCCTTTTGTTACTTGCAGAAGAACTAAATGGTAGTTCTTAATGGTTACTTGCATAGCATACTTTAATGAGACTGAAGAAATGTTATTAGTTAGGAAGAGTTATAACTGAAACTGGTGCACCTTAATTGAAAGAAAAAAAAAAATCCACTTGTAATCACACTGCATAGCACATTCCTTGATAAGGGCATAATGAAATATCATATCATTAGCTGAGTGCCCTGCAGTGATCCTTAAGACTTCGATTGAACAAAATGCATCATTTTCATGGGAATTCAGGTGGCCACATTTATAAACATAAATATATTACCATAAAAAAATATTATCCAAAAAGGATAGTAAGCTATGTCAAAACCAGAAAACGATCAGGTTTTAATAATTACTAATGAAGTTATAGCTTGCAAGTAAATTCCTTCCTGAAAATTATTGTTTTCAAAATTGGTTATCATCCATATGTAAAGTTCCATATAATCAAATCTATCAGCAAGCCTGAAATTATTTTTGATTATGCTTGAAAAGTTTTAAATCCTCCAGCTTCATGCAAGTAACTAAACACTAAACAGAAAAACTTCAGAAAACAGATGTGCCTTGCCTCCCTCAAGATCAAAGCTGAAAGGTTACGGTTTTCCTTTTATTCATGAAAATTTTAAAATTTATAAGTCTGAGAAAGCTATTATTTACCTTTTTTTAATTTTTTTAAGATGACAAAAATAACATCAAATAATTCTCATTCTCATTTCATTCAGAAATGGAGGCAAAAAGAAAAACTGAAAATGCCAACATGCAAAATACATATATTTCTATTTCAAGGGTTGAAGAAAAAGCTAGTAATAGAATACCAGGCTGGAAGTGATCTTAAAGATCATCTGATTCAACTTCTCTTGGCAAAACCAAAATCTAGACAAGATGTCCCAGCACCCTGTCCAGCTGAATCTTCAGTTGCCTACTGTTGGGGAATCCACCACCTCTGTGAGAGATTTTTCTAATGGCTGGTTGTTTTCATTGTGAAAAAATTTCCTTTTATGTCCAGTTGGGATCTCCCTGAGAATAATTTGTACCCACTACCGCTTGTATTTCCCATGCAACTCCTTGCAAAAAGAAGCCTCCATCTTCTTTATAATGACCCAGAAATGTGGAGGAAAAAAAAAACCCAAAACTCAACATATAAAATTAGTATTCCTGCAGTTAGTGCTCTCGCATTTTCTTACTTTCAAACACTTTTGATTTATTTTTTTTTTTAAGATGATGCAGGACATTAGTATTTTTAACCAGGAAATCTATCAAGGNGGAGGAAAAAAAAAACCCAAAACTCAACATATAAAATTAGTATTCCTGCAGTTAGTGCTCTCGCATTTTCTTACTTTCAAACACTTTTGATTTATTTTTTTTTTTTAAGATGATGCAGGACATTAGTATTTTTAACCAGGAAATCTATCAAGGACTTATTTTAATAGCTTAGAATTGATAACATCAGCTAAAAAGGTCACCTTTCCTCGAGAAATCTTGTAGCAAACTAACCAAAGACAGACATAAAGACAATTACCAAAGAAGGCTTTTTACCAGATAATCTTTAAGTGAAAACTAAACTAGCTCCTCAAAGATGTTATTTCACTAAGAAATTGGAATTAAGTCCTGCAAATACTGCTATCATGCCAATCACATGCATAGCAGCAAAAAAGTAATATACTGTCTGCCACCTTGCCCAGTTCATATTCTAGTGAGGGGAACAAGCATAATTGTCTGCAGCCTCTTTTTGTGGATCTCTGCTGACAAGTCATGTCTTCAGAGCAATGCCTCCAGAGGCTGTTTAACACACCCCATTCTTTGTGCAGCTAAAGCAAGTGACAGAGAACCAAAGGGTAGAAGTAATGCTCTGAAGTCATAGTGTGCTAACAGGCTGCTTTGGAAGCTCACAGAGCCCTAATTAAACTAGCATGGCTCCAGCAACACCAATACCAGCTTGCTGGTGGTATATGTTTGCAGTGTTATTCTGAAAGCTCAATCAATTACAAGAGTGTCAAGCATCCTCTGGAGGAGAGTGGTCTCAAACTGTGCGTGCATGAGGAGGAGCAGGTATGCTGAACTAGCCCCACTAGTATAACTTGAAACATTATTCATTAGCTCTGCAAGAATATTTAGCCATTTTTACACTTTAGCAGTGCTGCACTGGCAATGCATGCAAGGCCAGGATCCTACAGAGCTTTGATACACTCAAGGTTGCTCAGTCTTGTATTCTTTACTGATGGCAATTGTCATGCATTGTCAAGTTAATGGATGCTACCATCAGTAAGATTCATTTGCCTATCATTCTTTCAAGGTCCCGCTTACTTCTTACTGTTGTAGATTATGAAGCTGCACTAGTACCACAGTCTAACAAAGTACAAAATACAGCTATACACTAAGCAGTTAGATGAGAGTGACTGAATGAGCACTTGAAAGGCTGAAGGCAAGATGGCCCTAGATCCCAGTTTGGATAAAATGGCTCAAAATGTTATTTATAACTCTCACTGGCTACCTATTGTTAGAACAACTAGAAGTGGACATGTTCATCAGACACATAACCCTGCACAGCTATTACTTCCTTTACTAATTTGTGTCATTGGGTATCAAAGCAATTAGGAACAGGAGCCCAACTGCAAGAAAGGTAGGCAGTAATGGGCACCCTATAAGTGCTTTTTCAATGGCAAGATTTAGATCTTGCATATACATCTTGTGTCTTACCATGGGATATACTATGTCTGCACGAAACAAGGGTTTAAGGCCATACTTACTTTACTATGCAGCCTCCCAAAAATTTAAAGTATTCACAAAGCACGCTGTGCCTGTAAATATCTTCAGGCAGATATAGATGTGCTGTTTAGGAAGTATAACATCAGAAGTCTCCAAATTAATTTCTACAGGTAGCTTAATACTCTCCCAAAACTTTACTAAAAAATCTTTTGGCTTAAATAGATCTGTGAATTTCTCACAGGTACGCTAAAGGCAGTTTTGATTTTATTAGCTGGCTAAGCCCTTAATATATTGTCATGGAAAAGGAAGTCCCAGACAGACCAGCTTATTGCTACCCTTAATAATAATGTATCATGATAATCATCATTTAAGATGAGTATTCAAACAGAATTTTATATACTAAGGACAGCCACAGCAGCTTTAATGTCAGAAAATTTGTCTGTCTCATCTGGTGACAATAGTCTGTCTTTTCTTCTCCTGTTTCCTCCTTCACATGTGTTGCAAGAAAGTAGAAGCATTTCCTGTCTCCATAGGCACCCCAAGGTGTCCAATGCTTAAATCCCACACTACCTGCCACCTATAGCAAGACAGGCAGAGAACCTCCTGTGGGAAGACATCCTTGAACAGCAGCATGAGACACTCCAGGGTTATGCATCCCAACCACCTGCTGTCCAGCAGGTATTTCCATTTACCACCATCCTCCAGGTAATGACTAAAATTTGTGGGCACTTCTCAAGGTACCTACCAAATTGCACATCATGAAAACTTTTGTTGTGCCAAACTGCAGGTAATCTCAAAACCCAGAGTGACAGAATAACAACTGCAGTCTGGCAATTGTCTGCAAAATAAACAAGACTGACCAAGGTGACATGGTGTGCCAGCCAGCTGCTAGAGAAGCAGGTGAAAAGACTGGAAGATTTGGCACAGATTAAAGGGGAAAATAACACCAATGGTGTCTCTATGGACAAACTGTAATCTGCTGGGATCAAGACAAAAACATGCATCTCAAACTCTTCTTGAAATAAACACTTGTTTTGGTTTGTTTTTCTTTTTTAGCATGGTACAAAGTAGGGAACTGAGCACAGATGCATACATGGTTTGGCACTATTCTCATGCAATAGATTGACAAACATAGAAAGGAACATTTTTCAGAATCAAGTTCCACATTTCATTCCTTTTCAAAAAATAATTGGAGAAGTATAAAACAATTATAATTTTTGTATAATGGAAATAAATAATTTTGATTAATTACTCTGCTGTGGAGAAAACTATACCTATAAGGCCATCTGCAACATTGTTTAAACAAGATACACTGAAATTGAGCTACTTAAATGGCAAAAGCAAGTGGGGGATGGGGGAAGTTGACTCCTCAGAAATAAAGAGCAAGTGTCAAAAGGACAAGATATGACATTTTCTTACTATGTTCAATTATAGGTGACCACTAGAGAGTGTCCAGAGTTGCATGAGCATTTGAAACAAACTACTGGTTTAAAACCTGACCTTTAAGAAGTTTGGATACTTCTCTCACCCTAAAGACAGGGCCTGAAAAAGTTACTTTATCTAGGTACAGCATTTGCTTTAAGAGTAGCATATCTGCAGAAGGCTATCTTCATTATGGAAAATGCAGAAAAACCTTCCAATGTATACATAAGCCTGAAGAAATTAAGCAGTTAGTCCAAGGATCTTTTTAAAAGTATCGTAATAAACTACAGGTGTGAATTTACAGGAAAATATTTTACACTAACATTCTGCTTTATGTACAGCCTTACAGAGAAAGGAGCTTGTCTCCATTCTAAATAATGCCATATATAATTCATATGAATAATTCAGATGTTTAATTTTTGACTACACTGAAATAAATGCCACAGTTCACCTCAAGGGCTGATGCACAGAACTCTGACATGAGCAAGCTCTGGATAATGCCAAGAATCCATCTCTACCTACAACCTCCATTTAAAAAAAAAAAAAATAAAATTGTTTTGTTTTAATATGTGGTTTCTTTTTGTTTGTTTTTGTTGGGTTTTGGTTTTTTTTTTTTTTTTGGTTGGTTTTTTTTTTAGGTTTTTTTTTTTTTTTTTTGTTTTTTTTTTTTTTAGGTTTTTTTTTTTTTTTTTTGTTTTTTTTTTTTTTTTTTTGTGTTTGTTTTTTTTTTTTTTTTGGTTGGTTTTTTTGTAAGGTTTTTTTTTAATCTCTGTGGCTTTTTGTTATTTTTTTAGAGAGGTCACTACCCTACATGGACCTCATAATCTGGGAATCCCAAGGCCTCTGTACCTGGTGAAAGCAAAGTTCCCTGCCAAAAATTCTAGCCAAAAGGAAGACTGGCAAACCTGAGGAAATTATTTCTCTGTGGGCAAGCCTGAATTCCTGAAGATCTTGGGGGAATGGTGTTATAGTCATATAGCTTTGCTACTGAAGAAAAACCTTCCATCGCCTCATGAGATGACAAAGTAAAGCTGACTTTCATAGAGGAATCATTCTTTCCAAGCTCTTCTGAGTTTTATAAAAGTCAATCAGAACAAAAGACATTGAAATGCAGACTTACTAGATATCAAGTATCCTGTAAGATTATTTATTAGAATGGCTCAGGAGAAAGAAGATCTCAATATCCTGATTTTAACTTTAAAAAGATGTTAGAACTTGTGAAAACTAAATATCTTACCTGAAAAAGATGAAAAACAGATATTTAATGGTGAATTACAAAAATAGCATTCACAAACATGCAGGTAACAACTTGGAATAGTTTGGGTATTTATGTTATCTACTGCTGATATCCTATGGGAAGTGTTTACAGGCTGATGAAAACTAAAGCACCAATCATAAAGCCAAATTTCCAGACTGATTGTAATTTGCATTTACTGTGTAAGCCTAAAACCTCAAAGAATTTCTAGCAAAAAAAAAAAAAAAAAAATTCCCACTACCACCATTAATAGTGGGCAAGTAGAATGACAGCCAATGTAATCCAGTCACTTAAGAGAAGGAAAATTCTTTTTTAAGCAAGAAGGAAGTATAGAAAATTTCAGTCTGAAATAAGAATCTTAGAATACCAGGCTGGAAGGTACTTCAAAGATCATGTAGTCTAACCTTTCCTGCAAAAAGTACAGTCTAGAGAATATAGCCCAGTATACCATCCACCCAAATTTAAAAAAAAAAAATCCAACATTGGGAATCCACCACTTCCCTGGGAAGATTATTCAATGGCTGATTGTTTCCATTGGGAATAATTTTCCTACTGTGCCCAACTGGAATCTCCCTTGGAGTAAACTGGATGCATTATATTGTTGGAGCAAGTCCAGAGGGGGATCCACAAAGATGATTGGAGGACTGGAGCACCAATCCTATTAAGAGACAGGTTAAGAGATATGGGCTTGCTTAGCCTGGAGAAGACTCCAGGGAGACCTTCAAGCAACCTTCCAACACCTTAAGGAGGCTTACAATAAGTCTGGAGAGGGTCTTTCTACAAGAGTATGTAGTGAAGGACAAGGGGAATGGCTTTAGGTTGACAAAGGAGAGATTTAGATTAGATACGAGGAAGAAGTTCTTTACTATGAGGATAGGTTGCCCAGAAAAGTTGTGGCTGCCTTATCCCTGGCAGTGTTAAAGTCCAGGTTGGATGGGTCTTTGAGCAACCCAGTCTAGTGGAGGGTGTCCCCTGCCCATGGCATGAGAGTTGAAACTAAATGATCTTTACAGTCCCAAGCCATTTTATGATTCTATGATGGCCCCTTATCTTTTCCATTCAACTCCTTGTCCTTGTAGCCACCCTCTAAGTACTGGGACATTAGGCATCCCCTAAGCCTCCTTTTCTCCTGGCTGGACAAACCCAGTACTCAGCCTTTCCTCATACAACAGTCTTCCTAGCCCTTGGAACATCTTTGTGCTCTTCTCTGGACCCTCTCCAGCCTTGATGGATGCCCTTGTTGATGTAACCTGGCATCCTGTTGGCTTTCTTTACCACCACAGCAGTACACTGTTCATTGAGCTTCTTGATCACCAGCACCCCCAGGTCCCTTTCCACAGAGCTATTCCTCAGTGGAGGAAGATGGCAACAGCTCTCATAATCCTGGTGGTATAGTGGAAGCCCCTTCAGATTTAGTGGTAATAGTTGTAACAGGGCACAGGGACAACAACATGGATATCCCCATTCTGTAATACTACATCCTACACATATAAAATAGTATTCACTATTTAGCATTCTGATAAATGTCATACCCTTCTAATTGGGACTCCTGTCAGAGAGCAGATTCAGCACCATGTACTGGCATGGCTCTAAAAGTAATAGATAAAGAGTACACCTGCCTACAAAAGACCTTAATTATAAGCCTACACTAGAGACAGCACTAGATTGTCATTATTTACCCACAAGGCAAGAAAAGCCTGGTGATACCACTTAATAGGTCAGAGCATGGTTTGATGTAACAGATCAACTTTAAATTTTCCTGACTTTATGCGCTGAAGTTAAAGTTATTTCCAAAATGAATTGCACTTGCTGAATAACTGCTTGTTCTTTAAAATTGTTAATTAAGGAGACTTGAAATGATACAGGTTAGACACAGAAAGGTCTGAGTTTAGAGGTCTGGCCTCTCAAGTGGAATTAGACCCAGTGTTACAGACCAAGGTTTTGTGCATTATATATAAAGAGATGAGCACCTCAAAAACTCTGTGCAAGGATTTCGAACTAGTCAACATAACATGTTATGCTAACAATACCTGTGAACTGCTTCCCTTCCCTGGGCCACAGAACTCTGAACTGGGCTCACATTGTGCCTGCCTCTGGCTGTTCCAGTTCTAAATCCACCCCAGGAGCCAAGGGGCAGAACTGTTCCTAAGGACACAATCAACTTTTCCTCTCAGCTGGGTGCTCATTCTGGTAACACTAACAGTGTATGCCTTATTATGTTAAAAGTTATTAGCACCCTCAGCTCAGGAAATTTGAGATGAAGTTCAGTTTCTCTTTTAAGGCCAGGAAGAACATGATGTTACTGATGCTCCGTCATACAAACTAGTGTGTTCAGCTTGGGTGAGGATGAACATTCTGTTCTCTTTCCAAAATACTTTATATATATATATAGACACACATATTTATAGCTATAGATATACACACACAATATGTACATATATATAGTAAATGTTGAACATTTGGTAAAGAGTGAAAACAGTCTACAGAGCAGTGTCCAGAACTCCCCACCTCTCATTTCGAGTGCCTTTTTCACCCCTTATTTCTTCTTCCTGAAGGGCTTTCCATAGAGCTGTGCAGTAGATATCATATGCTATAGTTCTGTACTAGCTGTAAAACTTTTCCCTGTCAGGAATCATTAAAGATGTTTTTTTTATCTGGCTATCAAATTATTTTTCACTTCCTGACATCTATAGGTGTAACTTCCAAAGGGGGATGCTTAACAAGTATTAAGACACTGTTACCTATTCTAAGACTTAACTATCCCTCAATGTTTTTTTGACTACCAAGATGGAGATCTAAACCAGCAATTTGCCCACAAGTTTTTGTTTCAATACATGCTACTGTCTTTCTGCATACCAAATATCTGCAAGTAGACGGTAGTAAAGATACTGATAATAATGACAAACTAGAAAACAAGCAGTTTTGGCAGCAACTAGGAACATATGTAAATATAGAAAAGAACAACAAGGTCCCAAAATAGTTATCAAATTACAAAAACAAGTAACCAGATCTTTCTTCTATTAACTGCAGCTTCCCTTGTCTGGCCTGAGCACATCAGAAGTGAGCCTCAAGCAGTATCTATAGACTTGAGGCATGTTACCACCTACAAGTAGGTCATAATGGAAATAAAACCAAAAAAAAACCTACAGCCCAAAGTGTCTGGTAAATTAAACACACAATTTCAGGATATCTTAAATAAGTAGAACTGCACAATTGCAATGGTTTCTGATTTTCTGAAGAAAAGTACTTTGAATCCAACAGATCACCTTCTAAAGGCTTAAACCTTGGAAAGAGATTCCCCCACAGTTCTTCATTGAGGAAGTACGCCCACTGAACTGGAGCGGAGTTAGCGCCCTGAAAAGTGCTGGAGAAACACATAGTAACATACTCCTTTAAGATCCTGCAGGCTTCTTCATGGAAATGCAATTTGGAGACACTGAAATAACTGCAGCTCCCCTCAGATACACAGGTTCTGTCAGAAGACAAGGATATCTCTGACTGACAGAAATTTTTATCTAAAGGGTAAAAGTGCTGTTCCACAGTGATTCCTCATCTATGTTCCATAAGACGGAGAGAATACTTTCCTCAAAGCAAATCTTTAGGACTAGGTCATTTGAAAGCTCCTGGTGTTCTTTGGAGACTCACCTCCACAGCGATTTTTCAAATATAAGATAACTGAAAACCACCCTCCCCCACAAAAAATAACAACCCCAAACCAAAACCCCAGCATAAAAATCCCACAAGAACACAGGCTTTCTTATCCTATTATAATCATTAATCAGAAACGAAAAAATGTGAATTTGTGCTGCTTGACAAAATGTGATCTTTGTGGAGTTATTCTCTGCCTACAAAGGCAACACATAACCCTGAATTGATAAAAGAATTAGAAATAAGACACACTACTCTTCAGTGAGAATTAATGTATTTATTTCGAACCCAAACTAATAGATCAAATTTGATTAACAAACACACCTTAAAAACTTTATAGCAGCCTACTACAAAAGTAATCCTTCCTTGAAAAGAAGTGTCAATTTGCAGTCCTCTTCAGAAAAATGGCAATGTGAAAATGACAACTTCCAATTCTCTTCACAAGCAGCCAGACCTGCACCCTTTGATTTTGGGCCAAATAAAATATATTTTACTCCTCTTGGTCCTACAGGACTGGGATAGATTGAGTACCCGGCACACTATTTCTATACCTGACAGACCAGTCACTAACTACTATTCAATTACACTTTGCAAATATATTGTGAAGCAGATTTAAATTAGCTTGCAGAGCTCCATTTCCAGTAAGCAAATGGATGCTAGAAAGTAATCATAATTGCACCCATAGCTGTTTACCGAGTTGGCAGTTAACTTGCAAGATGAATAATTACTAAATTAACTGTACTTATTTAACAAATAGCCGTTAACTAAATCCACTTCTAAAGTCAGTTAATAGCTAATTAACTCAGTAAGCAGGCAGATGCATTCAGACTACATATCCTTGCATTAAAGAAGCCAACAACAATGATATTTTAACTATGTCTGCTTTCAATATGAAAGTCTCCTTTACTGCCATTGTCAATATTTATGTGGTGAATGAAACGAAATCCTTGAAATGCAATTCTGTGGCCACTGATCTTGAAAGGTACATCACAGTCCCAATTCCAGGAGGAATTAAATGTGTCAGAGTAAAATAAAGGAGCAGCCAATACAATATATAAGCAATCATACCTTACTGTTTGCGGTTCATTCTCTGTATCACGAGATTTGTGAAATGAGGACAGACAGAAGAGCCAAGCAGTAGCCAAAGTTAAAATTAGTTAAATCCCATGAATCTTTCTCTAAGGGCTTTTTCTTGCAAGAAAAAGCAACAGTTGATTTATTTCATTTAGACAACATGCTGGAAAAGATTGAACAGAAGTGTTTTGAACTTCTAAAACATAACCATACTGATGTTTTTTTTCTTCCCTTTAGGGTAGGCCAGGAAAACACTATTCTACAGAAGCATTCTTAGGGTTTACCTTCTTTTGCAAGGTCAACTTTCACAATTAGTGATGATTGCAATTTTGCAAGTGCTCCATCTATGGAAGCATTCAGAACTGTACAGGCTGTAATCTTAGCACAGCTTTTGGTACCAGGTTTCTTGCTAAAGCATTAGACTTTTATATGCTGCCTTCCTCCAAGCTACATTTAACTGTGATCATTGACCTGATTTCAGAATGCAGAGGCTAGACAAACATTGCATGCAGAATTATGCCCTCAGCCAGTAAATTGAACATACTGGACACCACAGGTGTGACAAGCTGGGTACCTGCAATATCCATCCAAATCCTGACCCTCAGGTGCATTCACACTGTGGAGTCGCATAACCTTCCAAATTGCCTCTGAGGCAGAAGCCTCTGAACTCAGCAGATCAGAGGCACACACTTTTTTTTTTTACAGAAGATCCCACGTGTTCATGCTGAAGTGCCAAGAGTACTTCAAATCTACAGGAGAGGAAGATGCAGGATTTAGAGGCAGCTCAGGCTGCCAATGAGACAGGTTGCACTGCAGCAGCATCCAAGAAACCATGAAGACCACTTGCGGTACTGAACACTAAACAGAAGGAGACTGATGCCTGCAAGCACTCTAAATGGAAGTGCAATCACTAAAAACTATAGCTTGAGGAAAACAATTATAAAATTGAGAGTCTACCTTGCCTTTTGCTTCCCTCACAGTAATAAGCATGTCTAACACATCTACATGATCCTCAGACCTATGATCATATACCATTAGTTCATCTGCACAGCTTGACTGTAGCTAACCTGAGAGTAACATTCAACCACGTTGCACAGAGCTCAGGATGACATAGAAGACTTGCTTGGGAAGCATCTTGATTCTACTTCTTATCTACTTCTGGGACCTGACCTAACCAAATGATACTTGCTGAAATACATTTACTGGCATTTTACTTTGTCTGTGAAATTAGCCTAGCTTTGAAGAGTTGCATGCCTTTACATTTAGAAAATGAAAGCGTCTGGTGCTTGACCACACCAATAACTGCATGTAGCATCCAGACAAGTTGCTTCAGAGAAACTAGTACAGGATTCTGACATTTCTGGTTTAAAGCATAGAGACATTAAAGAAATTGGGAATAAAGACACTACAATAACATTAGGAAAGACTATATAGGGCCATAATTTCTGTAATACTGACAATTGCCTTGTTTTCTTGCTGAATTTTAGTACTACTGTCAGACCCAACCTTCTGCTTCTCTAAAAATGTCTCTCCTAACTTGGTACTAGATCCAGACTACAAACAGTTACAGAGGAGGATTTAATCTTTAGATTAAATGCACAGCACAGTAAGCAAGCAGGAGCTGTGTTACTCTAACATTGTATCTTAAGTCAGGTTAGCAATAGCATCTACTATAAAGTTATAGTGCCTTCCTGCTAAGATGCCCTAAACACTGCTTTGATTCCCAGACAGTGTAGGGTTAAGAGGGTATGAAGATGCTGTAATGCTAAAGCCTGCTTTGACCTCCAAATTTTCATCACACTGTCCTGGAGAATACAGGACAAATTTTTATGATATTCTTGTTTCATATTGTTTTCTTTTTTCTTCAGTGACTTGGATAAAACTGACATTTGTACAATACAAATAGGCCAGACAACGTTTAATACTTTTCTAGGAGCCCTAAAGTCACATGGTTCCAAGCAGCACAGGTACAAGGGCAGCACACCAAACTTAAGTAGTGAATATAATCTGGCAGTCAAAGACTTGAAAAGGCTTTTTTACATCTGCCAATATATCATGGCTCATTGAAGGGGGAGCACGAAGAAAACTTTTAGATATTATAGCAGCCCCTGCATCAAAAAGTTATCCTCAAAGCATGCCTCACCTTCACAGTTCCATTCATAACGCAGCTAGTGCCTACTTCTCAAGTGCAGGACTTTGAGAAAAGCACGCAGAGCTACACACAGCCGAGCAGAACCAGATCACTGTATAGCCTGCAGTCAGCAGAGGGCAGTGGAAAGTATTTTCTCAGAAACTTTGTTTCAGAATGTAATGTTTCTATTATCTTCTGCATTTAGATCCTGTGCCCTGATACTGATCTCTTTTGGTTTTATAAGGGTCTGGGTAGAAAAGCTCCATGGTTTTTGTAGGGTTTTTTTTTCCAGTGCCTTCAGGCTACTGGAAGATATTAGTCCCTGAGCCCTACGTGATTTTTAAATTCTGCTTCATAACAATATACATTCTGAATAATAAACCTGCTCAAGCATTTATTTTACCATGTATTATCAATTTGATTTTAATATTTTTTAATAATTTAAGTAATTAATAATCATAATTTGATTTTAAAATAATTTTTAGATAGAAAATAATCCATGGCTCCTCAGTCATCCATGATAAACTGCTTCCCCAATTTGATATTGTTACAGTACTCTACCTGCAACAGTAGGTCTCCACTGCATGATAGCACATAATCTGGAAACCACTTTTCCTCTAGCTTCTTCATTGTACTCCATATTGACAGATCATTATGTAGAAGTTACTGATTTTTATTTTATTTTATTTTTAATGGTTAAAAGCTCAGAAAAACACCCTCAGTTTTCAGCATCCAAATACACTATTAGCCCAATTCCCAATAAATATCCTTTCCTTGCTGAAATGCTTTTTGAACACTTTGGGAACAGGATATTGCTGGAGAAAAACTAAAGGAAAAAATAAAGCATAATCATGACCAAAAGCAGATACCATGTCCTATTAAACTGCACTTTGTAGTATTTATAGCCTGCACCAATAAAGCAGTGATAATCAACATAGAAAAAAAACCCTACACAGTGAAAAGCTTACTCCATTACTAATCACTCCTAATAAGAGCAATGTGTCTACTAGTTTTCAGCCTGGACCACATGGTGCTGAAGCTTCCATAGTCCACACCATAAGCAGACCTTAAATTCTTATACTGTCACCTGCTTGTTATGAGCCCTAAATGCAAATGCAAGCTGTGCAGTGTTTCTGTTTTTCCTTTAACTTTTTTCTTGATACTCAGATATAAAAATTACGCTTTGTCTTGCTAAACCTTAGTTTCATTCCTCTAAATTTCATGTGCCATTGAAAATACATGGAGATAACTTTAAGTAACTTAACTTGGGCAGGGAATTTCAACAAGGAAAAGACAGTCAAAGAAACATCAGAACCTGCATACTTCCTTTTGTGAGGTTTTGAAGGTTGATGGTTTTGGTTTGGGTTTTTTTTTCTATTATTTATTTGTATATAAAAATTGACATTTTGTCAGAACACCATAAACAGTATCTTCCAAATAAAGCTCAGAGTTGCTGACAAGTAAATACAGACTATGAAGTCTAATCTTTACAGCAGTATAATACCTCAGCAGGGACCACTGTTGTCTGTTCAGCAGCATTGCAAAAAGCCAAAATTAACTCAGCCTAACCTTTTGAAGTTAAGTAGGCAGAGACAAACAGCTCAAAACTACCCCAATCCTGCCAAGTATCAATGTTTCCACCAGCCATCACAACACCATGATTTGTTTCCTAGGCATACACACAAATGCCTTTGACCTGATTATTCAGCATCTACTTATGAGATCCTTGAAAGGTTTTTCATCAGGAAAGGAAAAACAAAGTTTGCCACTCTAAGAGCAGGGTTAAAATTAATGAAATGCACCCAATAACATTAAGGCTGCTTGCAGTCACAAGGCACAGGAGAAAAAAAAAGGTGAAGGGGGCACAGACAATCCATTCCATTCACTCACACCACCTTATAGTCCCTTTGCACCACTTTTGGCAGTCTGATTGGCATTTACCTTAGCTTTACTCAAATGTGACCATGATTATTTTTCAGCAAGTCTCTGTGAAAGCCCAGTAGCTTGTGGAGCAGCTCCAACCAAATAATTTCACCAAATGAGGGCTTCAAAGATGTACATCACACCCCATGAGTTTGTCCTATACTCAAAGAGGGTGCAGGCGCTCACCTGCTAAAAAGGTTAAGAATTACAGCTCCAGAATTGAGCTTGCAACCCTGTGAAAGAGCTTAGAAAGGTCCCCAGTCAGTGATTATTTATTAAAGCTTGCTATTTCATGTGCCTACAAATCCTAGAAATTCTGCCTTACTGAAGTTTAGGCCATCATGTCTTCAATGCCAGGGTTCCAACAGCCATATGGCAACAGTGCAACTTTAATGAGGGTGTTATTGATCCTGAAATCAAGGTTTTAATAAATTCCAGTTGCTGGCAAGGCTATATAAAGCCAGCTGTTGCAAAGTACAAATCTGTGACACTGAATTTGTCCATAATGTCAGCAGAACTTAAAGACTTGGAATTTATTTTTTTTAATTTTTCTTTATATACTGTGAGTAAGAAGAGAACTGAAAAAAAATATATATGCACAAAAAGCTTGAAAGTTATATGGGTTGTTCAGGCTGTTTAAAGCCACATGAATGTGCATCTGAACCTTTTCCACTATGCTAAGACACCCTGTCCCCAAAAAAATTACAGAGAATTAACTGCCTTTCAGACTCAGACTTTCCACAACCATTCAAAACTACAGATATTTTCATATTGGAAAAAAAAAAAGTGTGTTCAGATAACTGTTTTCCAATCTATTTTTACTTTTTTACTTTCTTTTGCAAGGTGCTGCTACATTGCATATGTCAGACTTCCTCCATTTCCAAACATCTGTAGGGTCTTCACATGTCTGAGTAAGCAAAAGAGTCTCTAAACAGATCTTTGTAATTCACGCAGGGTTGAGAAGAAAAAAAAAAATCCATCACATTTGTCTTCCCCAAATGGTGTAAATCCCCAGATTCCATGCCAGCAGCACTTGACATTGCCTTTTGGGGGCCTTCTTGGGACTCTGCTATACAGAATCATAGAATAGTTAGGATTGGAAACTACCTTCAGTTTGGAAATTTCCAACACCCCTGCCATAAGCAGGGACACCTCACACTAAATCAGATCATCCAAGGCTCTGTCCAATCCAGCCTTGAGCACTGTCAGGAAGGGAGCATTCACAACCTCCCTGGGCAACCCATTCCAGTGCCTCAACAACCTTTGCAGTAAAGAACTTCCTCCTTATATCTAATCTAAACCTCTCCTGTTTAAGTTTGAACCCATTACCCCTTGTTCTGTCACTACAGTCCCTAATGAAAAGACCCTCCCCAGCATCCCTATAGGCCCCCTTCAGATACTGGAAGGCTGCTAGGAGGTCTCCACGCAGCCTTCTCTTCTCCAGGCTGAACAGTCCCAACTTTCTCAGCCTGTCTTCATACTAGAGATGCTCCAGTTCCCTGATCACCCTTTATGGCCCTCCTCTGGACTTGTTCCAACAGCTCCATGTCCTTTTTATCTTGAGGACACCAGAATTGCACACAATACTCCAGGTGAGGTCTCACGAGAGTAGAGGGGCAGGATCACCTCCTTTGACCTGCTGGTCACACTCCTTTTGATGCAACCCAGGATACCATTGGCTTTCAGGGCTGTGAGCACAGAGTTGGCTCATGTTCATGTTCTCATCGACCACCACCCCCAAGTCCTTCTCTGCAGGGCTGCTCTGAATCTCTTTTCTGCCCAACCTGTAGCTGTGCCTGGGATTGCTTTGACCCAGGTGTATGACCTTGCACTATAGGAGCCTAGCTTGCTTTCCCTGCAAGTAAGAGTTAACACTGTAATGCACAGTATCTCCAAAATCATCCTATGTATCCCAGGAACACTAGCAAAATTCAGGAGTTTAAATATGGCAACACAAATACATCTTTATAAACTCTAGAGAGTTTCACACCACAGCTACAAAGCTCTCACTGGGAATATTCATTCCTTTCACATTATGAGCTGCCTGCTGTGGCCAAGCTATATGGCTTTGAAAGACTCTGTGTTACAGATTATGGCAAGCCCAGGATACAACCTGTAGACTTCAACATGAGAATTCACTAAGGATCAAGAAAGTCTTCACACTTCATAGGGAAAATATAGTACATGAAACTTATCTGACTCAATGTTATATCATCTACTGGGAAGTGCCTGTAGGGAGATATATTAAAATAAATAATTATTTAAAATGCCTCTAATACCCTTGCCACAAAACTGCTAAAATATAGAGACTGTTGTAAATTATTTTGTAATTTACAAGCTATTTGACACTCTTTTTCTTTGTTTTCGTCTTGTTTCAATTTTACCTTCAAGTGATGTCTGCTTACCAAGCTAATCCAACAGCTGTAGGTTGCAACCAAAGGTACAGAATCATTTACCTTTGTCAGCAAACACAATCTGGATTTAGATACCAAGCATATGAATATTTTCCATTTCACTCCACTTCTCTGCTGCCACAAGAACAGACTCAGGAACCACAGGTTATCTTTTCTGATAGCTACTTTGCAAGGTCTTTGGCAAAAATTGATTGTTGACAGTAGAACAGCACTGACATTAAAAAGAGCTACAGAACACTCAGAACTGGATTGGATTAGATACCACTTGCTCTTGTTTTTGGAATTAGCTTGGCTGACTGGTCTGTAGATTGCAAAGGCATGTAGAGAACAGGAGAGAAACAGTCTTCATGGTTGGTAGTATCTGAAATAGCTGCTCTTTTTTTTTTTTTTACAGTGACTGACAAGTAACTTGGTAGGAAGCATTTTAAGCAGCAGTCATTCTAAAGTAGTTACTATCATTTAAGAGCTCATTCAGTTGTTGGAGGTAGCCAATAAACAGCAATAATGGTAACTATACATAGAATCATGTGAGAGAACTGATACACACATTCATATAAATCTGTAGAGAGCTATCTGGCAGTAGAGTCACAGTTTCTTATGGTTAGTCTACTGCAGCCATGGAGAGATTGAGCTGCATTGTGCCTTTCTGCATCAGATTACCAAATAATGTTTGTACACACCACAGCGAAAGTGCTGCAAAAAACGTTCCTTTTGTTCCTCAAACTTAAGTGATCTGTGCATGCTTATGGAGTCCATGTGTGCATGCAGTCCATTAAACCAAAAGTCTGCAGCAGCACTGACATACAGGGTGTTTTTCTTTCATACAGTATTATCAATTCTGTTTTAAATGGAAGAACATAAAGTCTCTGAAGGAACAGAGTTGTACTCAAGTACCTTCATCAGAACCTTTTGGGGGAAAGTGGTAAATAAAGCTCATTTTTTATTTCAGCAAGAAACCTATCATCCCATTGAATCATAACAGCATGGAATGGCTAGTTATTTACACACACAAGCACTGCACACTGAAGCATGGTAGTAACAAAGGAGGAGATAAAAGCCACAAGCAGCTTCTAATAAAATACTGAGTACTAAGCAAGCAAAGGTAAGTAAACGAGTCTACCATGAGATTAAGTCTATAACATTGTGACTCAAAGATTCAATAAAACACCTGCTTTCTCAATCTAAGTAGGGAGGTCCTGCTGCAAAAGAAGCAGCTTCTGAATGACCCAAATAGCTGCATAAAGTGAAAAAAAAAAAAAAAAAAAAAAAAACAAAAAAAAAAAAAAAAAAAAAAAAAAAAAAAACCTTAAAAAACAAAAAAAAAAAAAAAAAAAAAAAAAAAAAAAACCTTAAAAAACAAAAAAAAAAAAAAAAAAAAAAAAAAAAAAAAAGCAAAACAAAAAAACCTTTAAAAACCAAAAAAACAAAAAAACAAACAAAAAAAAAAACCCCCAAAAAATAACAAGGCTGGCTATTACCAATAATGACATATTTATTTTCATGAACTATATTAAAACAATTTTCTGGATAATTCTGCTATTGCAGTATTCTGACAGTACAAAACCATACTGTTTTTAATCAAATGCTGAAAGATAAAGATTCTTGCCTCCCACAAATCATTTGGTGCTTGATGCGAAACCACCACAAATACAACACTTCCTAACACAACACAGAGTGTACTCTACTGAACATGAGCCAACCAACACAGAACTAGATATCAAGAAGAGAAAGCCTGATCTGCTTATTTCTAGCTTGATATAACCTATGAAAAGACGTGGGGTCAATTTTACAGTCTTTGCTCATTTAAAACTCCTATTAATTTCTATGGCAGCTTCGCCTTCTCATGAAAGGTCAAGTACTCTATTTGCCCAAGGAAACATACAGAAAAGGACACGGCTTTATCATGACCAAAAATAAATACATTCAATATATATAGGACACATTCTTCTAAAAGTTCAACTTCAGATATTATTTGTTACAAAGTAGTTAAGAACAAAAAAGAAATGGGAGAAAGCCAGGAAAAAACAAAGCAGAAAGACATACCAGAGCAGCTAAGGCCAACCTTCCTTCAGCCAACTGTAAAAACTCTCTATTCTTCTACTTCTATCAGCTCTACACTGAAAGAAAAAGCAGCCTCTTCTGTTTAATTTATAGGTTAAGGTTTCACAAACACTGAGCAGCTGTGCTTCATTTAGATTTGTGGGTGCACCAATCAGAGCACAGCAATGCTCATTTGCCTTAGTTCTCTCATTCTTTTCAGGTGTTTTTATTTCATGCATTGGACTTCCTCCACTGGAGTTGCTGTTAATGTGAGGTCAACTGCTTTCTCCTTTCAGAGTCTTCTGCATTCTGACTGGGGGGTTGATCCTAACACCTAATGGTTTCCACCTGCTTCCCCAGCACACAGGCCTCTCCCATCTTTCTACCAAAGAGGCATCCACAGCAGTCGCAATGAAGCTAAACTGCACATATGTCTTGTAACCTCAAAAAGTCTTCTTGCATTTTACGTACATTGTAAACCTTTATGTACCTTTATAAATAAAGCCACTAGGAGCATTGTCAGTAGTACGTCTTCTGAAAAACAGCAAGCTTTGTACATATCTGATAGCTGTGTGTGCAAGCAACTGGATACTAGCATAGATAAAGGGACACTTAAGGAAGGGCAGGGAGGATACCACAGAAAGGCTAAACTATATTAAAGCAGCCTACATTACCTTTTCTACAGTAATAGCAAGAACAAATGAAATATATAGACAATGTTTATAGTGTAAGTTCAGCATAAATATATACAGGCATACTCAAAGTTTAGTCTCTCATAGTTCTCAAACTCACACTATTGACTGCCTAGAATATTATCTCAGAAAATGATCACTTATCCTCTTTTTTTGTCATTGGTCTTTCTGACGTGTAAGCCACTTTCCATCAGCCAGAAATCACAGTGATGTAGGCTGAAGCTCACTGAAAAGACAGAATGAAATTATACCAAGAAAGAACTGTAAAATACAAAAGAAACCCACCCCAAAGAGCTCAGCTCACTGTGACCATATAAAATCTATAAAGAAACAGATGAAAGGTAAAAATAAATTATCTATCACTAAGACCTGTGAAGTAAGTATATTTGCTGGAAGGAAATAGACTTTGTTACAAAGGACAAAGCATCTGTGATGTCTTCCATAAGCCTGGAGAGGAACTCTACCTGAAGGGCTTCCCAGAAGAGCTTTGCTGAGCCTTGCAAAAATGCTGATAGTGCGAGCTTTGGAGAAACCAAGACAGGATTGTATACAAGACTAAACCAACACGTGGCAGTCATCAACAAAAGCCCAGCCAGCTCCCAGCTAGGAAAACATGCCTTATCCACAGGTTATAGAATAAACACAGATGCAGCAAAATGAGTCACCAGAGGAAAACAAAAATTTAAATTGGAGGCAAATGAAGCTTTTTGCACATGCATGACAAGAAATCCATTGAGCAAAACTAATTTTATGTCTGTGCTGCAATAGCGGTCTTGCATGTTAAAAATAAAAAGACTACAATGGTAAGAAGTACCATATAGCTTTAGACTCTAGAGAAAAAAAATATCAAAAAGTTTATCCAAATAAAAAGGCAGGTATTACTTAGAAATTTATTTCATAAAGAAAAATGTTAAGAAAATAATAAAATTTACTCAGCATTATCTAAAACAGTGTGTGAGGAAAAATCATAAACTAAATATTCCTACTTAGAGTCATAAAAGGGTGTGCATTGGGAGGGAGCTTAAAAATCATACAGCTCCAACCCCCCTGCCATGGGCAGAGACACCTTCTACTAGACTAGGTTGCACAAAGTCCCATCCAACCTGGTCTTGAACACTTCAAGGGATGAGGCATCCAGAACTCTGAACAACCTATTTCAGTGCCTCACTACCCTCATAGTAAATAATTTCTTCCTGATTTCAGGAAAGTTAGGTTCTTTTCAAGGTGCATTATATTAATATATTTTGCTCTCTACATACTGAAGGCTAAGAAGATACAATGGTCATTCAGTGCACCTCAGCTGACAGAAAGTAGCTTATTAGCCCACAATAACTAGACTGTGAGTCTAGTATGCATACAGTGTCTTTTCACACCAATAAAGCTTAGCTTGTTTCAAATGACAAAGCACATCTAGTGTGACTTTGTATCATACATATCTAGTGTGACTTTGAGACATACAGAAAATAAATGGTTCCCAAACCACATAAATACATGAGGAATATGTAAAAGAAAGAAAGAAAGAAAAAAACCCTTACACCATAATGATTTAATTTTTTTCAATAGCAGAACTGGTCATGGAATCAGACACTTATTCCACTTCGTCCTCTGCAAACATCAAGTGAAAAGCCAGGGCTAGGTTCAGTTTCAGTGAGCATAGTTCAAATATTAACCAGGCATCTTCTGAAATGTGTTTTAAAGATAACAAATACTTTCATAAAGGCTCAAGTATGAGTGTTGCTTCAGAATAATGTAGAGTGTGATGCAGGTGCTTCATGCACAGTGGATCCTAACCTAACTCTATCAAGGGAAGTGAAAAATGTTTCCAATAATCTGTGAACATTTCCACTATAAAGTAAACATGATTTATAAACTCTTTTAAAATGAAGAAAATAACCTACAGCTTCTAGAATTTTTGGTGTACTATTAAAATTTTACATCAATTTATCTCCTTGTAATAGCCTTTCAAGCAAAAAAAACCTATTCACAGTTCAAGTGCCAACTGCTTCCTACAAGCCAGCTCTGCAAAAAAACCCACTACCGGGGGTGAAAAAAATCAGCAGTCACAAGCTGGTTACCCTGTGTTACTACATGGTTCTCAGAAGGTGCTCAACCTTGTGATGGATACCTTACCACCTATATATATGCTAATTCTTGGTGAACCAGAAGAAAAGAGCTGCATAAATATTTTTAAAGTGATCTGCTGTTCTCAGATAAAGGGGGACATATGGCCAGATTTTCATAAATGTACAAGCATATGTATATAAATGTACATATGCTTACGTTTGCGTGCATTTATGTTTTATGTTTCATAAGTTCAAATACTGCAGACTTTCAAAATCTGAATAAAAGAAAATACTCATTTCGCATAGGAAGTAAAGGAAGCTCTTAAATATGTCACTTATTTTAAGAGATATAA
Organism: Agapornis roseicollis; assembly: GCA_002631895.1. Taxonomy (NCBI): domain Eukaryota; kingdom Metazoa; phylum Chordata; class Aves; order Psittaciformes; family Psittacidae; genus Agapornis; species Agapornis roseicollis. Next base: position 220,361 of record NDXB01000995.1, read on the forward strand.
GATCATAAATAGTGAATGAATATAAGAAGAGAGAGTATTCAGTTAGGCATGGATAGCTGGGCCTTACAGAAAAAGTGTGTCTTTTTATATAATAATGTATAGTGGGATATGCAAGGCTGTAGTTGTGATTTTGGGTGTGGACCCATAGTAGTTGCTATGCATTCCAAGGCAGCTCTGGGGTTTGGAGTCTTTCTTGTTTGTTTATACATGAAATGGGGAAAAAAAAAAAAAAAAAAAAAAAAAAAAAAAAAAGGAAGACAAACTTGTCATTTAAACTGCAGCAGTATCCAGTGCCAGCAAAGTGGATTAAATCAAAATAATATTAATATTTTTTTCTTGACTCTTGATTTCTTGTATCATTTGAACATAGATCAAANAAAAAGAAATAATAAAAAAAGTGCAGACAGACTTGTTTGGAGATACACTTGCAACAACAACCAAAAAAATTCAGAAGAACAGTAAATGCTGGTTGCTAAGCAATACACTTTTCATAGTCCAGATGGAATCCCATCCTGCGTGAGAGTCTTACTGTTTCCCTTTAAATACTGTATAATAGCATCAGTTGAGAATGTACTCTGCAAATGGCACCCTGTGAGTCTGCAAAGTGGAGCGCTTGATTCAGCCTCACTGAAGTCGAGTGCTGCCTGCCTGAGGAATGCCTGACTGACAGGCAGTTCCTGCACCCAAACCATTCAGCAGTTGTCCTGTTAGCTCATTGCATTTATGGTGATAGACAACTGCATTTGTAACTGCTCCAGGTTTTAGTCTCCGTGACAGGTGCAGAGGAAAGGGAAAAAAAAAAACAACCAGCCCAGATGGAAACTCGAATGGTTCATGCCTATACACTGCCTGCTGGAATAGTCTTTCTTGCCACCTTATTTCCACTGAGGACAAAACTAGAATCCCTTCTTCCAAACCCAAAACTAAACACACAGACACACAAACAGAAAGAAACAAAAAGGACAAAACTGGGAGTGGCGAACCAGTTCATCACAGTACAGCCTTGTGCAGTGCAAGCAGGACCACAGGGCATTGTGCAACCCCCAAGTTCAGACAGCTCTACCAATTTGCTTCCCAAGTTGAGGTTACAGCTCAAGCAGAACAGAATAGACTGTGTTGATGTACTTGCATAAACATAGAATAAACTCCCTTCCAATCACCTTTGCTAGCTTAAGTTTCTGAAACATTGATCAGTATTACCAAGTCCACAAGCAGATACACTGATAAACAAGTTAAGCCATACACTCAAATATTTACTTGCTGACAACTTTCAAATTTCCTGAGTATCACTCACACAAAAATAACTACAAGATTTAAATATCACAGTGTGTTATTGCTGTAAGATGATGTATAACAGCTGGCAATCTGCATTTTCCACGTATTAAATATTACTGAACAAAGTTAAAGAACAAATATACTGTTCTCATAGAGCCAAATTTAGGAAAATGAGAAGCTCTGACTCCCACTCCGTTTGCTGGGAGTCAAGAGAATTCATCTCAGAGGAATGCTTTGAAAGGGTGAGCTTCAAATTAGATTATTTTTTTTATTATTATTACATTCTGGAACTGTAATAAGCACATCTGTTTACTTATGTGCTAGCTATATTTAAATAGACATTAGAGGTTAAAATTTAATTTTCTAATTCCAATAGTAAGTGTAAATGGTCTTGCTGCTGCCAAAAAAGTCATGGAGTGCTATAAAAATCCATCACCATCTTCATCTCTGTTTTCATAGTGCACATGTATATTATAATGGATAACTGTGCTGACATTCATAAGCAGAGATGAGCTTTTTAGAAATGTCTGCTCTAAAATGGATACTGTAGCTGGATGCATATAGTAGCCAATGAAACATATTTGAAAAGATTTTATGGTATTTTGCTTTCTTTCATGTTTAACAGATATTATACCAAGTGAGTTTATATTGTACCAAGAGCAAACCAGGGGGAGTTTTGCCTTCCTTCCAGTTTCCTTTCATTGCTATGATCATTCAGAAAATGCATTGCCATCACTTGTAGCCCCTGCAGCTAGATGTAAAGCAGTTCTTTACTGTATCACAGTGAAGATATCAGAATAAGGATGAGGGGTTTTGGTTACATTTGTTTTGGTTGTTTGGTTGGTTTTGTTTATGTTTTGGGTTTTTTTCTTTGTTTTGTGGGTTTGTTTGTTTGTTTGTTTGTTTTTTCCCCCAGAAAAGGGGGTATGTTATGCCATAAAAAAAAAAAAAAAAAAAAAGAAAAAAAAAAAAATTTTTTTTTTTTTCTTTTTTTTTTTTTATCCCCCAAAAAAGGGGGGATTTTATTCCAAAAAAAAAAAAAAAGAAAAAAAAAAAAATTTTTTTTTTTTTCTTTTTTTTTTTTTATCCCCCAAAAAAGGGGGTATGTTATGCCATAAAAAAAAAAAAAGAAGATAAATGAATGCTTAATTTCCCTTTATCTTTATTGCATTTTCCTTATTCTGCATGTTGTTCCTGAATGTGTTATAGTCTTCTTGTAAAATAAGGTAATTTACTGAATGTGTATTATTTGTCTTTTTATCTTTAGAAACAATTCAAGCAATTGGAAGAAAGAGAATTTATTCTGTCATTTCTGCTGCAACTGCTGGTCTTTGTTAAGTTATTGATTAAAAAAAGATGTTTCTTCACTCATAATTGTTACACTTTAAAAAGTCCATAAGGCAAATTTGTATATGAGCTCCTTTATCTTTTCCTTAGTGCAGTGATATCTTGTTTGGATTTTCAGCCTTTGATTGATGTGTGAGTAAAATATAATAAAAAAATGGCATTATGCAGCACTGATATGGTCAGCCTTTGAACATTCATTGTTTAACTATGGAAGTAAGACTTTCTAAACGATTTGTTATGCTGTCCTCCTCAGGGTTGTAACATTTCCACTGTTCTGGAACTTATGTTTATTTTTGTCTAATGCCAGAAGCCACATCCCAGAAAAGAAATATGGAAGTAGACCTAGGGAGAGTGACCTAATATGGGACCAAGCATCATCAGAAAAGGAAGAAAGGTAAAAGAACTCTTCTTCCACATGCATAAGCATGCTTAAGCTTTGAAAATATTCTCACATATGTACTCTGTATTTAGAGTGATGGCTTCAGGTTGGACTGCATGGTGCCAAGAAACAGCAGTCCATTTGTGGAGAATAATGGAACACTTGGGGAAATCAAAAAGAGAGGGTTTTAAGGCAAGAAGGAGAAGGAGAGGAAACAGCAAACAGCGTTAAGTAAGGACATACTTTCAAAGAATATCAATAATCCTTAGTGCAGTTAGAGGCCTGGTAAGATTGAAATATGTAACTATGGCTGTGAAGAACAGGGCTGAGCTGAGCCAGTCTTGGAACAGCATCCTTGGCAATCTGCTCTGCAAGATCCTTAGTGACTTAACTGGGGTTATTTGGGGCTCAAAATGCTTTCCAGTATGAGCTCAGGTTCATAAAGAGACACAAAAATAGCCAAGTCAAACAGAAAAATATAAAGGAAACAGAAAAGGGAAAAGAGACCAGCATTAAAATTATCTTTGAGAAAATTAGTATTGCCTTTCACAGCTTAAAAACTTACACAGTGCAGAACTCAGGAGCAAAATAAAGTACTGACACACATGGCAGCCTGAAGAATTTAAAGGTGGGTGTTGGGAATTGAGAGATGGGAATTAATTCCCTTGTTGTTGAAAGGTATGTGCCAATTGAAAGTGGCAGAAAAGGAGGCACTGCAAATGCAACATCCAATATTTAAAAACCCTGATAATATACTGTGTTTCTATTGAAAACCATGGTGAATGTCCTAGTGTGACATCAAAGGAAAAAAGGAGGGTAATATTATTGCAAAGGTTGGTTTGAGGCTATCTTATATTAAAAATCATGAAGTGTAACTGAACACAGAAAAATCCTGGGCAGCAGAAGATATTTCCCAGGAACTTTTATTTGTCTGTGGATATCATTGAGACAAGGAAGAGTGAAAATGTCTTTATCTGAGTTCTTTAAAGTGAACATCTACCACGTGGAAAAACATAGGCAGACTGAGTAGATTCCTTAAGATAAAAATTATAGTAACAAACACATGCAATAAGCAATGAAATTTAACTTGTGGTACCCTTCCATGTGGAAACAAACACACATTCAGGTGGAAAATCTTTATAGGTTCAGCCTGAAAGTCTGGTAAAGTAAAGTCATGTATTTGGTTTAACATTTTTACCTGTCTGAAAGTGCCATCCACTGCCTTATCCTACTGGAGGAGGATCACAGAATCACAGAATTGTTAGAGTCAAAAGGGATCTCTGGAGATCATCTAGTCCAGTCCTCAAAGATGGTCAGAATTCCCTTCTTAAAATCCCCCTCACCCTTTTTGTGTTCTTCATTTAAAACTTTAAGACCACTTTCATAATTCTTAGTGTTACTATTTTTAGAAGGTTGAAGCTTTGTAAGCTAAATCGTACTGAGGCCTCATTTCTGCCAGAGCAATCATTATTGTTTCTGTTTGCCTCACTCTAGATATATTCTTCTGTGTCCTCTGCTTAATGTTTACAACAGGAACCTTTTGGCCAGGAAGTCCCTGTTTTGTAAATACTTCTACACACCTGGCACAAGTCTCCTTTATTGGAGAACAGATTTTTTTTTTTTTCCTGACTGCTCTGATTCTCAGTATTAATTATGGCCATATCTAAAATCCATTCTCCAATAAAGCCTTGTCACTTGGAAAAGACATTAGCAAAGCAGTAATTGAGTTTCCTGAGTAATTTTCACTTTATCAGTAGAAAGAGTACAGAACCATGTACTATTTCATGTGCTAATACAGTCCTTGAAAAAAAGCAGCAAAATTAAAGAATCACAGGATCAGTGAGGTTGGAAAAGGCATTTAAGTTTATAGAGTCCCAGTGTCAACTTTGCACTGACAGTACATTCAGGGATGGTGAATCAACCACTTCTTTGGGTAGTCTTTTCCAATTTTTCCTAATATTCAATCTAAAACTCCCCTGGTGCAACATGAGTCCATTTTCTCTTGCCCTATTTCTTGTTACTTGGGAGAAGAGATGAAGCATCTCATCATTGGAATATAGCTATAATTTAAGACTTACTCATGCCAGAATAAAATAAAAACACCCATCTACCTGGAAGTATAAAAAGATGGTCAAGATTTATGGATATTACTTGCAGCTGTTAATATGAAGATGGGGGGTGGGGGGGAAGGATGGGTGATAAAATAACTGCAATTGTACTTGGTTTAAAAACTGCAAACTTTTTAAGAGGTTTTTAATTTTTCCTAACTTTGAACTGTGTAAGATGTTTGCCATTAACATGGAAAGCAATAAAAGTTGTGCCAACTGGCATAGCTTAAATAAAAACAAATGCCAATTCATGTGAATGTGGAAGAGAAAGTATTACAGCTAGAACAATGTGAAAGATGTTCTGGTGAAAGGAGGTGACTAGCGGAGGGGAAAATGACTGTTAACATTTTATAACATACTATTCTCAGATTTAAAAAAAAACCAACCCAAAGCTCACAAAAGCTTGAAGTAGCAATAGCTTTCCAAGGGTTTAAACTATTTGAAAAGCTGGCTGTAGTGAACACTGCTAGAAGGCACAAGGTGCACCGGAGGCGCTTGCAGTAAAGCCAAAACCAAAGTAGCTTTCAAGATCAATCAGAAATTGCTGTTTCAGGAGCTGTGCTAGAATTAATGCCAAATAAAATGCATGCTACTCCACAGAGATTTTAATGAACCTGCTTGGAGGCAACAGAATGAAGGTGCTGTTGGCATGAAACAGCATTTCAAAATAACCTGGAGCAGGTTGCTTAAATGTCCAAACATTTATAACAAAACTAAGCAAAACATGAGCAGAAACAGGGAAGAGGTTAATGAAGTTCTGTAAGCTGCATCAATCGCTTCCTAAAACACACAGAGAAAACAAGCTATGTTCAATTACTTTTTTCTTTTTTTTTTTCCCAAAGCACTGTGTGTGATACATTAAAATCCTTTGAAAAAGAGGGAAGTTTGCTTAGCTCCTTTGAGCAACCTTAAGCATTTACNAAGCTATGTTCAATTACTTTTTTCTTTTTTTTTTCCCAAAGCACTGTGTGTGATACATTAAAATCCTTTGAAAAAGAGGGAAGTTTGCTTAGCTCCTTTGAGCAACCTTAAGCATTTACAGTCAGTAAACAAGACATCTAGTGAAAAATTCTAGTCAAGCCTTTCTGTCCCTCCAAGCTAAGTTCTTTGGTATTTGTCTCTCTTTTTCTTCTCCATCCACCCCATACTCCTTTTCATCTGTGTTTCACTTTCAACATACCGCTTGGGATCAGTACACAGCAACAGCCGCAGTGTTTCTGTGTAACTGTGCTGTGCCAGAACTAGTGATGAGTTTATTCACCCGTATGCCTGAGACATTGCTTATTTCAGTTTTTTTGTGTGTGTATATTAGGAAATTTTCTTGCTTCTTCTGGAATCTGAAACATATTTCAGTCAGCTATGTCATAATAGACATTCCAATCTAATATTCAGTGCATTTTTCAAGCACTTTACATTTTTCAGTGTTTGGAAAATTAGTATTTTCAAAGCCAGCACTGGAGTAAAAGGATTGTTTCTCTCATAGCTATAATGTATTTTACTTCCTTTTTCCTTCCCTTTATGTTGTGTGATTTCTGACCCTAAAAGGAAATGACCATCACCACCTGATACAAAGCTGAGCTGCTGTTGCTAGGATGAGAGTGCTGCTTGTTTGACCTCTGAAGACTGGGACAGGTTATTGCTTTAGTATTATTAATTGACGGTGACGAGTTCCAGTTGTATTGAGGTACAATGAATGCTGGATCCTGGCACAGTCCCTGGGGTAGCTTCTTTGCAGTAGTCCCCAGTGGCATGAGACTGCAGCTGAATTAGTGAAAATATGGAAGAAAAATCTTGGAAGAAGGATAAAAAAGCCAGGCCATACCTTATAGCTTCTAAGCTGCTGCAAACTTTCTGGTGAGATCTTAGCTTTTCTGATGGAAAACTTTCAATTTTTTTTTTTTTTTTTTGAGGAAAGTCTCTTTCCTTTTTATTTTTTGTGGGCAGCTAGAGTGGATGCTATTAATGTATCAGGTATGGTACTTCAACAAGTATGTCACTCCAACAGAACAATTTGTTTTAAAACAGTTTGGTAGTTAGATTCTTCATCCAATTGGTAACTAAGATGATTTCATCAGTTTCAGACACCCAAAGGTCTCATAATATACTTGAAACAAGTAAAAAACATGTCCACGCTTCAGTTCCACTTTTTATTCTTTTTTTTTTTCCTAGCATTTTTGAACTAAGCGTTACAAAGAAAGAATACATTAGAAAATTGCAATGTATCAATGTTATCAACTTACCCAAGTGAAGGACAAAACCAAATAACACTTACATAGCAATAAAGGTAAATTAAATCTTTGAAAGTCTTTACTGTTTAATAGTCACATTAATAGCAATACNTATTCTTTTTTTTTTTTCCTAGCATTTTTGAACTAAGCGTTACAAAGAAAGAATACATTAGAAAATTGCAATGTATCAATGTTATCAACTTACCCAAGTGAAGGACAAAACCAAATAACACTTACATAGCAATAAAGGTAAATTAAATCTTTGAAAGTCTTTACTGTTTAATAGTCACATTAATAGCAATACTGTTGATGACCATTATGAAAGCCAATCATTGCCTGTTTTTACTGCAGTCCTGTATCTGAACCTGGGCTAGCTGGTGTTATAGATGTGAGAAGCCAATCTTAACTGCTTAAAAATTAATTTATTAATTTTACAAATGATTCAGGTGGAAAGGCAATAGGCAAACAGCGCTGGGTGCGTGGGGAGTCTCCACTCCACCAGAACGCACACTGAGTCCCAAGGAAGGCCTCTTTTTATCCCCTTTAGCTCTTCTATCAGACCATATTCTCGACCAATCCATCTTTGCTAGGTGGTTACTTGTCCTCTTTTCATTGGGCCCTCCGGGTCTTGGGGGTCTCGTTTCAGGGTAGCATCTTGCACAACAGGGTACACAAAAGCAAGAAGCAGCTAGCTCAGGGTTTTCTCCTTATATGGTTGCTTTCTTTGGTCGAAACCAAGATGTCTATTGTTTTCTTCTTGTGGCTAGATTAATGATTACACCACAGTTTCTAGTTTCTTGCGAAATTTTCCTTTAAGCTAACCACATACAGCAAACTAATGATTTTTCCCTTTTACCATTAATGCAAAAATGTAAAATTATTTTCATTTTACATTGGACTATCTTCATTACTACAATCAAAATCATTTAAACCACACATATTACAATGCTCCCAAGGGATCTCTGATCCACACACAACACAATGTTCACATTGGTTACACACGTTATCATGAGGATTATTACAATTTTGACATGAGTCAGCCCTATATCCTGTACAATACTGACACGAATCAACTCAGCATCCCTTACACTGGAATTAACACTCTTTTTGAAGAGGAAGAAATTATAATAATTGATCTGTGCAGCTATCCAAGCCTGGCTGAACATGGTAGGGATGAATGCCTTTGGGGCAGGTGTTGAGCAGATCACACATGTCTTGTTTGGCCAGAAAACAGGAACCTGTTGTGATAGTTTCATGCATTAGGACCACCTAAACAAAGAAATACTTCCAGTAGTAAACATCTATGTTCTTGGCTGTACCTGGCAGACCTGGTGTGTGTGTGTGTGCATGTGTGTCGGTGTGTGTATAGGGGTGTCATTCTTTCATTTCTTCTAGTTTTCTAAGCTTTTAGAAGTGCTTTAATGAATTATTGTTTCAAAAGTTCCTGGGATATTTGCATGTCCCACAGCATTGGCCATTTATGGCATGCAGGTAAATGTACTAAAGCTATGAATATCCTCAGTAACAGTTTTCCAAGCCATACAAACTGAAACAAGGGAGTTTTCTCCGAATCAATTCAAGTATTAATCATTGCAGAAAATTGTCAACCACTTTGTGTTTGCATTCATAACAATAAACTTATTTTTGTAGGTAATACCAGGAGGGACAAAAATGAGCTTAATGCAGAAACATTACACGTGTGAAAAAAGAATAGGTGACTACTAGCAGCGGAGTACCATTTCCATTTCCCACTGACTTTCTTGTAGACAATATATATAGACTTATATAAGAATATGTAAGTCTTGCAAACCATCGAAAATCAGAATGATGCTGAAGATGCACAGAGTATGTACAGTCTTTAAAAAGAAACAGTAGGCTGGGTAGTATCAGGTTTAGGATCTCAACAGTCTTTCACCACAAACCTCAGGGATTTCAGGACTAGACTGCAGAGGCCTACTGAGAGAAACATTCATTATTTATGACCTTGGATAAGGATAAATGTAAACAAAACATTGACAAACAAAAAGCTCAGCAGAAATTATACTATGTAGTTTTATTACATTCAGATTAATAAAGTGTGGGGCTTTTTTAGCAGCAGTGTACCAATTTAAAATAATAAAACCTAATGAAAAATTAACAATAACATGAAATGTTTCCCTAATGCTCCCTGTAATGGCTGTTGACATGGGAAATAAATCATCAAAAGGATTTCTGAAGAACAAATTTAACAAAGAAATATGTAATAAGAGTGGCTTGATAGCTATATTCAATACATAGACTTAAAATGGAGTTCTACATTCTCCCACATTAAATATTTAAATTCTCATAAGGAATAAAGAGAGAGGGACTAACTCTCTCTCTGCAGGCATATTACATTTCAAAGCAAGGATGTCCTCAGGATGCAGCTACAACCTGGATCTGCCGCTGTATTCTATTGTTCAGCCTCTAATTCTAGCAGAAAATTAATTATGTCTAACATTTCAAACTTAAGTTTTTTAAAAGCAGATTGCTCCTGAAGGGCAGGAGTTGCTCAGCATGTTATATGTTGAAGCTCTAAGTGGCCCAATTTCTCAGAACTGCTTGACTCATATAACACATTAGGTTTTGGTAGAACCAGATGGTGTTTAGGTTTCAGTATTTCAAGGCACCTTGACATAGATCCTTAAATGCATTTCTGTATAATTCAAACTGATTTTTAATACTTCTGAGGGTCTTACCCCTGGGTATATAATGGCAACATTTGGAAACTGCAATCTAAGCATTAAACATGGTTGTATCTGTCTGTGAAACATAGGTGCAAGACAAACACAATTTGAGGAGTACAGAACAAAGGAAACAGTTCTTTTTGCATACATCTTAAACATAAGAGAAAGATTGTACTAAAATTCTGGTCTAATTTTTATTTTATTTTATTTTACAGTCTATGACTTGTAAAAGGACTTCAATTTTAAAAATCTGTTATCTCTAGCTGAAGATTTATTTTTTCCCAGGGATATGAGGTTGTGTATAAAAAATAACTTTCATAAGTAACTAGAATGAATAAGGAAAAAAAAAGAAGAGAAATTCAATGTATATAATAGATTTTTTTTTTTTTTTACTATTCAATATACACAAAAATCAATTAAAAGCCAAACAACTTGAACTTAGGACTTTTTGACTTGCAACTGTAGAGTGCAAGTCTTCTGGAAGATTTTGCTTCTGAAAGGTGGGTAAATGTTGCATGGGAAAGTCTCAGTTCTTTCATGAAGACTCATAACTGCAAGGTGGTTACACTGAGTATTCTGTAAAAGCACTGACTTAAAATATAAATGTCATGTCCTTGACTTATACTGAAACTGATACTTTCTGAATTTTACCACAAACACTAATATTGCTTATACCTTTTGGAGTCTTTGAGGGTTTTATGAAGTTATTTATAAACTGTGAAATAAACGATAATATCAACTGGAGTACTTACTTCATAATTGAACCCCATCTTCTTTTATGTAACTCCTCAAGCACAATTTTCTATGCATCTAAAGTTTAATATATGCCTATAGCTTGACATGCTATTGTCTGAATTTAACTAAAGCAATCAGTGAAGTAATGATTAGGTCAAAACCAGAGCAATCTATGACACCACCCGCCACGAATACTCTGTTCATCTACATTTTCTTTTGTGTGCCACAAATACTTTTAACAAAATTCTTTCCCCTCCTCCATTGTGCTGTGAAATGATCTGTATTGATCTTTAAGGACCTACTATAGATGGAATGTGGAAGGGGAAAAATGTAAACATGACTAAAAAGTCTCACTTCATTTGCATTCTTCTCTTGGCCTTTTAAATACTCTATCTTCAAAAATAGGGTATGAATGACTGTCAAGGATAGTAAGTTTTCCCAACTGTGTTATTCACAGTGCTGCAGATTGGGTCAGCAACTCTTTTGCTTTTGTTACAAACAGCTATATGCAGATACAGTTGAGTTTTTATTTTCTGGCTTTGTTGTTGACATTGAAAATCAACTAGAGGTTGCAGAGAAATTAAGATAAAGCAGTAATGTGGGCAAAATAGTGTGCTGAACTGTAATCAATTTCAGTTTCCATGCCACACCCGGACAACACTTGGCATGCAATAAATGCCTCACAAGAGTAGCTGTTAGTAGAATCCTCCTGTGGCCCTGAGTGGACAGAGCTAGAAGAGCTCATCTCTTTGTTGGTTTCTCTTAAGGCAAATCCAAATGCAAAAAGGCTGCTTGGTCTCTCAAACTGTCTCAAGCAGAAATCAAGGCTGACAAACTGGAAGTATTCAAACTTTTTTTTCTGTAATCTTGCTGGATTACTTTGGCTCTATATGCATCTTCTCTGAAGAACTCTGCTAGAATAAATTTATCCTCACCTTTTACTTTCAGACTATTCAGCAAGTATTTTGTATTTAAAAAAAAAAATAATGTTAACTTATTATTTACTCAATATCCTAGCAAGAAACAATCCATTGCCTTATTTTGCTTTCGTGAAGCCAATTTCTTCAACCAGTTCTGTATTCATGTGGGGTCATCTCCAATCAGATTTGACTTTTTATTGAAGATCCAGGCAATGTAAAGGCATTTTATAATGTTTATACACTTAAGCTTATGATCAAAGCATCACAGATATAAACAGTATTTTCTTCTGAAACATAAGGCTTAATATTTATACAAAACGACCTGCAAAGAATGGAAGCTTTAAATTAATAAACACCCACTTTGTTTTGAAGGAAAATTATGGAAGCACTTAGAGTCTCACTATAGAGGAAATTAAATAGTAGACCTTTTTTCTGCTGTTCAATGTGATCTTTACTGTGAAATAATAATGATAATGATGGCAACAATGACAACACTGATGTGAGCTACTTAGTATAATGAGGAAAAATATGTCCTTAAACGTGACTTATACGCAAAAATGAGCTGTTAAACGTTACAGGATCCATCTACTATGTAATCAATAAAATCACAACTGATCTTTTTTCCTTAAATTCATATTCCTCAAAAAAACCATCAGGCACTAACTAAACAAAAGACCTAATTGTACTGTGAAGTATTTGGCTAAGGATGCTGCATTTAAATGAACTTTTGAAATTAATAGATACAACACCATTATTGAATTTAATACAATTCAATCTTATTTAAAAATGTGATGCATTTTTGTTGGCTGAATTGTTCTGACCCTCCTATCATGAACATTGATAAAAACAGTTCAAAGCAAGGGGTCCATTGTTAGAGACAGGCCAGAATCAGGCCTTTGTCACGATGATCCACATACAGCTGTACAACTGATTCTATATATTAGACTCCACAATATTTTTTCAATAGAGTTTGGTGAGGTACTGAAACCTGACCTTAGCAAAGTGCTAAAAATGTACAGGAAGGAGGAGTAATGAATGAGAATTGGATGAGCACAGAGATGAACGACTTGGACTAACAGATCTTTTCACCTTTTACCTTGTTATCCTATGGGTCTATCAATAGGGAATGGAGAGAAATCCAATGACTTTGCCAGCTTGAGGATGTTGAATATCAGACTCCTTAGAAAAATCAACAGTCTTTAAGGTGTGATAAGCTGGAGTCACAAAAGGATATTGTTGTTGCAATACTTTCAGTTAATTATTACACGTTTCCAATTCTTAGTTTGTTCTTTTCCTACTTTCTGTTTCTTTTGATTGGGAAAGAAAATGTGTGGGGTCAAATTCTTGCTGAACTCTATTGCAAAATTAGACTCTTCTCCAACAGAGCCATGAGTTCACAGCAATGATGTCAAAAGATTTAGTCTTGCACTCCTTTTCAAAACTCTAAAGGGGCTGAGGTTTTGGTGTTTTTTCTGTACTGTTTGTTTTTATAGATGATGTACATGCCTTCAATACAGCTTTTGCAATTTTACTGGCAGCCTTGTACAGATGAACATTAGGTTATATCTATGCTGAAAAAGAGTTTTTCATCTTTTAATAAGAAAAGTAGTGATTATTTACATCCATTGTGTGCATACAAATATAAAAAGGTTTTCCTTTACATGCTGCTTAACAATGATTGTACCGAGAGGAGAAATGAACAATTTTAGGGAAGGGACATATGAGGAAAGAGATATTTTCAGTTTAGGATTCTACTGCCAGTGCATTCTCTGCACCAAAAGCCTGTCCATAGGTATTTTGTTTAAAGAGATGATCTTGACTATAACTTAGCCTATTCAAAACATTATAAACAACTCAATTTAAATTACTTAACAACTACAAAGAAATCAATGCAAGATAAATATGATCAGTCCAGCTCAGAAGCGATCGTATCACTGCGTCCTGAATAAGCAAAGGACTGACATCAAGAGTACATAGCAGTCAAAGTTTTGAAAACTTTAAAAGTTGGAAGAAATGATCTATCATGTCTCCATTGATATAATTTGCATAATGTATGCAAATTATTTGCCTAAAGGTGTAATGCAAACCAAGTATCCTTCTATGGATAATTTGATCATTTAATCTTAAACTCTGAAGCATTTGGAAGAAATGTTACGCAGGTGGTCCCATGGAGCTAAAACCAATCACCACAAGATTTTTGTATTGAACACAGCAAACCAGACATCCTCAATACATCAGTGATCTACAGGCTTCATGGCCATATCCCCAGCTGGTTACATTGTATCATGCAGGCAGGGAAATGGACCCTTTTGAGATAGACCAACAGCTGATATTTAGAATTCTGGAATGATATATCCCACTTTCTAGAGAAGTCTGCTGCCTCCCTGGGGCTTGGGTTAAAGATGTGAAGAGAAATCCTCCTACCCTGGTATGGCCCCAAGATTATCCACTATTGATTTTTTCAGATAGGTAGTGATGAGGTTGCAACAAGAAATTCAAGAGCAATCAAGAGAGACTTCAGGGCTTTGGAAAAACTGGTTAAGGGATGAGGAAGACAAGTCTTGTTCTCCTCTATCCTTCCCAGTTGCAGAGAATGATGCATGAAGAAACAGGAAGAGCTAGCAAATCAATATCTGGCTCTGAGTATGGTGCCACCAGCAGAATTTGGGGAATTTTGATCATGGGTCAGTTTTACACATGACCAGGCATGCTGACAACAGGCAGGGTACACCTGTATCAAAGGGGGAAAAGGATCTTTGCACAGAAGTTAGCAGGGCTCACTAAAAATGCTTTAAACTAGGAAAGAGATAAAACCAGACTCACTAGAGGTAATCCTGGGAGCAGCAGGATACAGGATGGTATGCTAGCAAGGTTCTTTGGTCCGCCATCTCAATGGAGGCAGGGGATGGAGATCCATGCAATGGCAAAGACACAATGGTTATTGACATATTAGAAATCATCGAGCTGGCTGAAAATAGTCACATAGGAGCTAGGGCTTCTATCCAAAAAACTGTGGCAGGATCAATAACCCAATTGAAGTACATATACAGATGTCAGATATCATGATGGCAGTTTGGAACAGACTGCCCAGAGAAGCGGTGGTGTCACCATCCCTGGAGGTATTGAAAAGACATGTAGATGTGGCACCTGAGGACACAGTTAAGTGTTGAACTTAGCAGTGTTGGGTTTATTGTTAGATTCAGTGATCCTAAAAGTCTTTACCAACATAAACTACTTCATATTCAGGATAATTTACAACCTGGCTGGGAAATTAATGTCATTTATACATTACTAAAATGCCACATAGCAAACATTTCACATAACTCAGACATGGGAGGTTACATACCAACAGGAGAAAGCTTGCATTAATGTTTGTATAATCTCACACTTTTCTTTGTCCAGCCTTTCAAAGACTCAATACTGCATCACTCACAATACTTTTTAATTACCAGTTTCCTTTATAGTCATTAGCATTTTGTTTTTCTTTGGTTATGGATTCATAAATAGACATCTTCATTTTTTACTTTATTATCTTGTCTGGAAGATTAATAGAACGTTAGTTACAGAAAGAATACCATGAGTTAATGTGCAAAAACAGATGGTTATTTAAGATTACTTATTTGTAAGGTTTAATGTTAAGAAACATGCTTAATAACTACAAATGTGATGCTAATTAAGCATAATTTATTCATATATCCCTCTGAATCATTGATGGCAATTTATTTGAGAAAACTATGCTCTTCTGCATGTTATTTTATTTATATGTTATAAAACAAAGATTTTTAAAATGTAGTTATCATTATAGATCTATTTTTACTTCTATTCAGCAGAAAATAATGACACTTATGTCTCAACTTGAATTTTTTTCTGCTGGTATATGAATTTTGTAAACAGACAGAAGACTCAGAAGACTTGCTAACTTCAAACAAAATCTATTTTTTTACAACATAAGAAGATAATTCAATGTATGTCTTTATGTCCATAAGATTGTATCTGCTCTGAAAACTCCTTCAGATAAAGAAAGCTGCATTCATGTGAACGTAAAATAATAAAAATGTCAGGTTAAAAAACGTATTAACAATTTAATTAGACACATAAGAGCTATGTACAGCACTGAATGGTATCTCTTTTCTGAAAACACCTATACCTGGCAGCAGTTTAGATAATATTTTTTGAAATGCACTACTGGAAACCTTTTCCACAATCAGCACCCCCACATGTAAGAAATTGACTGAATATTGGACATGTTATCACAGCTTATATGCATTTGATAGATATAATAAAATAAAACCAAGCTTCATATTCCCTCAGGTGACTAGATGGGCTAGTATCTGCAAATGTCTACACATTCAAAAGTCTAGAAAACTTAATAGCAAATAAACACTTAAACCATCTGTTCTTCTTGGGTTCTGTTTTTGCATGTCAATAAAAGGTTCTGAAAGTTTATTTGAAACAATATGCCTCATATCACAACTTTGTATCAGTTGCACTGTATATTATATCTAATAGCCTTGAAACTCTCTGTTGGCAGTACAGTATGAAGCAGGCATTTTGTTAAGGCAAATTTTCTCCTGAATGATATATATACTTATTTCACATCTGCAAAAAGATTTGTGACTGATAAGAATCAAGACTTTTTTTTTTTCCCCCCCAAAACAAATAGTCTTGTACAAACTTTGCTTTTACTATAAGGTAAACAAGGACAAACCCACAGAAGCCTTTTCTCCTCAAAGGAACTGAAATCCAGAAGTCCACTAGGGCTGTATTAGAAGTGTAACAAAGTCTTTACTGTATGACTCAAACAGGGCTCCAGAGCACACAGGGAATCCAACTATAACTCAACCTTAAAGTGTCAGTGTCGCAGAGATATAAACTGACAATGGTAATAAAGTACAAACCAAAAGAACAAAATAGCTAAAATTGTTAGTAGGTCACAAATCATGTATAGGGCAAAGAGCATTAGGATTCTGACCATTTTACTGCAAAGTTTCCAACTTGGCATCTTTTGCTTTGGGGAAGAGAAAAACAAACCAACCGACCAACAACCCAGATATTCTGTTCTTTGACAGCCCTAGGTATTTCTTGGCACCTGGTGAAAAGTGCTCTAAAGTGTAATGAAAAAAGTTTAAGAAAGAAGCTCAAAACAGCTTTCTAAAAAGCTACTATTGAGAAAGCCTAGAAATACAGACAAATGTACAAGGAGAGACAAGAAAATATTCATTGTCATATTCTATTGTTAGCAAATAGCCATGGTGCAAGAACAATAGATGCTTTAGATAAACCACTGACAAGCTACTAACATACAAAATGAAAAAGCTCTTATCATTATTACTGCAGTAACATTTGGGTACAAATATTATATAAAATGTATATGGGAAAAAAAAGGTAACAAGGTCCTCCAAAATCCATGATTTTCATATCCCTCTATAAATGATCAAGCTCAGAAAATATTCCAGGGGTACCCATCATGCCAGGGTACAGGCAAACCTGCAATTACTACAAGCCTGTGAAGCCACGAGGTGGCATCCAGAGTGACAGCCTGCAAGAGGCAGGTCAGGACTATGTAGTGCCTCTGCTCTCATTAAGTACAATTTCCGTAATGATGCCTGTTTAGTCCTGGCAGTTGCACCCTTGGACATGTTAATGAAGGAAAACAGGAGTATAATCTTCAAATGCTTCTCAGAGATAGAATACCAAGTATGAAGGAAAGGCAAAAAAATTAAACAATTGCAACCAGATGATGGGATGCATAAAGAGAAAGCAATAAGGAGTTAGATTATATTCAACCTTTCACCTCAGATCCATTTAAATCGTGCATATTCTGGAGTAGCACTGTTTCTGAGACAATAAAAGTAAATATAAGATTGACCATTTGGCTTTAATTTCTTGTCACAGCACCAGAAAAAATAAGCTTTTGGGAGTCTCAGCTCAGTGATAGAACTACTTATTGGGAATTTAATAATAACCAAAATGAGGGAAAGAATGGAATATCACAGTACACATCATGATCCCAAAATATAGTTATTTCAGACACAGATAAAGATAACAAAACATGGATGGTTTTAGTTTGAAAATACAACAATCAGATGTACCAGGACATGCATTGCCTTTATACAGAAAGTGGAAATGAAAACCACTTTTTCATGTGTTGGTATGGCTTTCAACTATTGGTATACACTGCCTCTGCAGCAAGAGACTGATCCCTTATGTTTCCTTATTTGCTTCCAAAGAATCAGCCACACAAATGATGTTGTAAAAATGAAAACAGCAATCACTAAAAAAGTAAAGAAATTCAGGTTTCTTTGCTAAGCTTGACCATTTGATAAGTTCCAAGAAAGAAATCCAGGTACTGCAACTTATTTTCATCACCTCACATGAACTCTTTCCTTGCTGACTATGCTGTACTCTACAATGTTTTGGTGTGGCTTTAATTTGCTCTCTATTAGCATCAATAAACCTGGCTAAGCAGCATAACAAGGATTATTCCTGAATTTTCTAATTACAGCAGCCTTTGTATCATCTCCTGTATTGTCATTCCTCTTGCACACTGATGCAGGGCAGCTGGGAGAGTCTAATCCCTGTTGGCTGAAATCAACCCTTACAGGCTGCTTACAAATGGTTTAAAATCTAGAAAAGATACAAGTGGTTTAAAAACACGTAACAGGTTTTCTGCTGAGCAGAGCTTGGACAGCAACAAAATTTCCTGAGACACTCTCTTCATGTTACCTATGTCAGTTGTTACAATTAGAGGTATAGCAAAACTTCTCAATTCCAGTTGCTGTGCAATGGGCCCTAGCATCTACAGATCTTCATTAGGAATGTGAAAGAAATTAAAATTGAAAAGGTCTAACAAAAAACCAAACCAAACCAAAAAATCTATGAAAAGGAGGTGTAGATGTAGAGGTGGGCTCTTCAATAGAATAATTAAAAGAAAATCGATTATACTCCCAAAATCTGAAAGACTCACTCCAAATGAGCCAAATCAAACTGAAGTATGAAGAGGGGCCTGATTATTTCCCAACACAGTTTCACCTCTTTTCTGAAACAAAGCCTGGAGGTAGTTATCTGAAAATACTCACTTTATTATGATATAATGAAATAAATCAGATCTTCTGAATGTTTTTTTTATGTGGGGTTGGTGAAAAAAATGTTTCAATTAAAAAAAAAAAAAAGAGATTCTGTCTTAAAGATTTATAAACTAGAGACTTCTTTTTGTTCTTACTTAAAAAATAGTATTAGATTCAAAGCTACCTTTTTATTTCAAACTCGTATGAGTAAATCATAGACTTGCCTCAGGGCCAAGAAAACTTTTCTGAATTAAGGCCCAGTTAATTTCATAAGAATGAAAACAAAATGAAAGAAGTTGCTCAACAGTATTAAAATTAAAGGTCAATTTTCTACTGACTTTTACTAAAACCCAACTTTCCCAAACAACCCAGAACACTTGTCTGCCAAAGAAGACAGTCACTAATTTTTAAAAAATATAATTATGAGTATGACCATCCCAAGAGACATTTCAGTAGCGAACAGACACCTAATGCCTGTAGAGAAACAGACTCTTCAGTCTGCAGTACCAAGCATACATCTGACTGAGATTATAGCTGGGCCAGAAACTGGAAATATGTCACTCAGGAAAAAAAATATTAAAACCAATTTGTGCAAATTAGCAGAGCAGTATGGTGATGGGCAAAAGTAAAGAACTAGAGGCTTTCCAAAATCTTTCCCAGTGAATNACTGGAAATATGTCACTCAGGAAAAAAAAATATTAAAACCAATTTGTGCAAATTAGCAGAGCAGTATGGTGATGGGCAAAAGTAAAGAACTAGAGGCTTTCCAAAATCTTTCCCAGTGAATCAGGCTGTCCTTCAAACAGATTTATCATTTAAAGGGTAATAACTTCCTTTGTGTTGCATTATACTAATACTTTCAAACAATAAAAGCTTTCCAGGGGAGTACCTGTGGATGTGAAACTGTGCTGGGTTTAAAGGCATATAATAGGATTACCTAGTTCATCTTCCTCCTTTGGGGAAAGATGAAGTGCATACCTAGGACACCCTGGGCAGATGTTTGCATGACCTGTTCTTAAAACTCCTGGCTTACCTCCTTACATAAATCCTCTGTCTACAGATTGTTATGTTTTATCCCAAAAGCAGAAATTACACAAATTCCTGGTAACAGTTTTGATGTGCTGGAAGATTTTCTGCTTCCCTTTCAGCACTTTCTTGTATCAATAAAACAAACCCTGCACTTTCAAATTTCTAAATCTAAATTAATTGTTAATATTTTAAACCTGTTACTGCTTTCTAAACACCACATAATTTTTAAAGGGGGGTATGCAGGAGAGGTCATGATACTTCCAAGTAGAACATATTTATTATTATGTTCCATGCAAAAAGGAATGGAAACAATACCAGCATCAGCGACAACAGAACCTGTTTACCTTCCTCCATTGGGAGCAATCCAACATGTGGAAATATGAGGGCTCTGTCATTTGCAGAAAGCGTGGCAATTTCAGTAAGACAGGATCCATCTGCTTCAAGATGAGCGGAAGATTGTTTGCATGATAATAACCTCTCTGTACATTGATTGTACAAGATCTCTGGTGTGTTAGCAACATAACGAAAATGCAAAATACTACTTTTATTTATGTAATTGTAAGTCATAAATGTCAAAATTATGGAGAATTTCAGGCACGGCTGACTTTCACTTAAGCAGAAGACTACACAGTTACTTGAAATTTGGAACTAGAGGTTTTGAGATTTCATTTCATTTTTGAGACTTTGAACTAGATGAAAGCTGAAACCTCAGCTTGGTGGTGGCCATTCACCCATGAAGTTTGCCCACTTTTCCCAAAACTGAAATTTTAACAAACCTCAACTGACATGATTAACATGGACTGATGTTGTGGTTTAAACCCAGTTTCTACACCACCACCCCCTCCACCCCCCTGCAGGGATGGGGAGGAGAATCAAAGGAATGTAACTCCCACAGGTTGAGATAAGAAGAGTTTAGTAACTAAGGTATAACAGAAATCACTACTGCTACCACCAATAATAACAATGATAAAGGAAATAACAAAGGAAGAGAATACAGCACCTCAGCACCCACCAACAGATAACTCACCACACCCCACCCAACCTAAGCACTGACNAGGTGTAACACAAATCACTGCTGCTACCACCAATAATGATAATGATAAGGGAAATAACAAGGGAAGAGAATACAGCATCTCACCAACACACACACCCCACCCCCCCCTTCCCCCGACCTGACTGAGCACCAATCAAATCCTCCTCCAACACACCATACCCCACACACCCCCCCAAGCACTAGCCCTTCCAGGTAACTCTCAGTTACATCCTGGGCATGACATGCTATGGTATGGAATACCTCTTTGGTCAGTTTGGGTCACATGTCCTGTCTCTGCTTCCTCCCAGCCTCCCCTCCTCCCTGGCAGAGCATGAGACTCACAAAGTCCTGGGTTAGAGTAAACGTCAGTATTATCAGCTTTGTTCCCAGACTGCAAGTCAAAACACAGTGCTTGCACCAGCTACTAAGAAGGAGAAAAATTGACTGCTACTGCTAAACCCAAGACAGATGACTTTCAGACATTTCAGATACAATGGAAGGATCTTATCTTAGCAAAAGAATACTAGGTAAAATGTAGTTGCAGATGACATATCTTTTATTTGTAATGTAGGAATAAGTGCAAATACCTATTTTCCAGGTTTATTCAGTTTACTGCTGATTTTTCATCTGTTACAATAATCTCCTCTTCTTTCTTCATTAATTTATGCCCATAATTAACTTGTGTCTAGTAATTATATGAAATAGCATGGAACAGTCACATTAAAGCTAAGGTTGGTGTGGGTTTTGGTAATAAATGTGAATCATGCCTGATCAATCATTTTGACCTATAATATCAGGTAAAAGCCTAGAAAAAACAACTATATAAGCAACTGAAGACTTAAATAAGACACCACCAAACCAAAATTTTCTGAGATTTTTCTCAGGAGTAATGTTATTTGAAATAATTAGTTTACGTGAAAGATGGATTGTCACTCGCTTCCACCAAAGTATTAATGCAAATACAGTGATTAGCAATTATTGATTTGGTCCTCAAAATATTGTCACTTTAAGGTTGTGTTCTCCCACTTCCTTCTTTTAAAAAGTGTTTTGCATAGAGATGCAGTGATCCCCCTAAACAGGAGAATTATGATGAAATGCTATGCCACAATGCATATAATGATATATCTACCGGTTGGGTGCATTTTTCTTTTACCTTTTTTTTTTTTTTTTTTTTTGCCAACTTTATAAAATAGCTTTT
>NDXB01000996.1:25602-44696 GCA_002631895.1 Agapornis roseicollis
TTTTTTTCTTCTTTTTTTTTTTTTGTTCTTGTGATGTTGCAGAAATGGTGCAGCATCATACAAACACTGTGGAAGCAGGACTTCACAATATACTTCTTCTCAATTGCCATATTGGTTCTGAAAATGGTAACCTGTCTGGTTTCATTTGACAACTGCAAAACAGGGGTTTGCAATCAAGGCTTTAGAACGTGCAGATGACTCAGTTTCTGTGTGGAGTCAAGTATGTTAAAATATGCTATGTGGGTAAGTATGTAGGGAACAATAAAGGTAAAGATAAGAGAAGGTTAAGATGAAGAAATGCACACTTGTGTACTTGTGTCCCCTTTTGTTTTGTTTTGTTTTGTTTTTTTGCGGAACTTCAAGCAAAATAGTATGTTTTGCAATGTGGACTTTAAACCTTTCATGTACCTGTATGTTAAGCATTAAAAGCTTGACAAGATGTGGGTACAGTTTGCCCTCAAAACAGGGTTTAATGAGCCTTTTTTGTTAAGTTAATTTGCTGACTAAAATTACTGGTTCTGAAGAAGCAGCAGTTTCTCTTCATCTCTCCTTTACAAGATAACTTTTTCCTGAGAAATTTCAGTTGGCCTCTATTATTCCTGCTTTTTTTGTCAGTATTAAAGCTACAGCATCAAAAGTTAGGAGCGTTGGGATGCTGTGACTCAGTTTTAGCTAGTCTTCTCCCTTTGTGAGGCGATAGAGAAAGAAGACACAAGGAAGTCTGAGGACAGAGGGGCCTGGGAGGAGAAGCAGCAGTAGATTGCTTGTTTCCCTTTACCTTACAGAAATGTGGTCATGCAAGAGAACTAAAAATTGTTAAAATAAAACTTGTTAGTGGGGATACTGAGCTGTCTCTGTAAGATAAATTCTGGCTGGGGTTAATTAACTAAAGATGCTGCTCCAGCTATGTTTTCTTGGGTACCTTATTATTAAATGAAGGGAAAATGTATGAAGAAATAAATTCTCTTGCTCCTTTACTTCTGGAGCATTTGTTTCCCCTTGCCCATATGTGTATTGCAAGAACACCAAGCATAACAAATAGTGTTTGCATTTAGTTCTGAATACAGTGAGGTCCATGATCACTCTTATCTCTGTGAAAGCAAGCTCCAAAGCCTGTCTGGCTGCCCAAAGAGTTTTCATTTCTGCACATGTGATGGATGGGCTTGTTGTTCTAATGAAGCATGGCTGTTGTTGAGGTCATGGTCACAGGAGTGAGGCAATCCATCTTTAATGAGGGGCAGTTCTATGGAAGCCTTGAATGCCAAGGCAGAGAAATAACATTTAATTTTTTATCTGATGTTGAGGGCCAGTGCAGAGACAGTGCCTTGTTTTATACAGCTTTTTAATTACAAAGAATGTGGGAGCCGTATCCTGTACAAACTCTAGATGTTTTGGCTTCTTTCCCATGTGTAAAGGGTCTGGAGGTTGCAAATACATATATTTCTATGGCCAGATTTGCGATGAGATAGGGAAGTCAAACCTCTGGCCATGTACAGATGATGTTAGACTTGCCTGTCTGGGCATCCTTAGGAATTGAGGTCTCACAGGCTGCATACTAACTAGTAGGCAGTAACTGTAATCAAGAGGAACATTATGGCTTAGCGAAATTCTTCTTCAGAGCAGTATTAATACAGATAGTATAGCTGTGTATTTCAAATACCTCTGAGGATGAGGAGCTTGTGTTAGTGCACAATATAAAAATGGGTCTTCTCATCAACCAGGCAAATTCTGTATCATGTGCTACCTCCTTTTTCTTTTCTAGACTGATTATAGACATTTCAGGTTGGTTGTATTGAGGGTAACTGTGCCCTTTTCGTTCAGATCAAGAAGCAGCAGGTGAAGAATAACAACTTTTCTTCACTGAACTAGTTTTAGTTAGACTAGTGTACCAAGGATGTAGAACTAAGTGCATTGCCAGTCTCCTTACACATCTGTTTTTTGTTTAACACTGGTTGTATTTAAGGTCTGAAAATGAGAATGTTTTCTCATGGTAGATATATCTGATATTTTAATTGATTAACCTACAGAGTATGTCTGAATACTGCATACATGGCTGATGCCTGAGGAGAACATAAAATGTGTTCTCTAAGCACGAAGAATGCTAATTATCTTTTTCTCCTTTGCTTTTATTCTTAGGCCTGTGGGAGACAGATGTTACTTAGCAAAGGGAGGGATGAACATAACTTATTTTGGGCTCTGGAGAAGTTAAAACGTGGAATGCATCTGCTGTGGTTCACTGGCATGTCTGTTCTTGCATTCATTCCTTGAACAAATTTCTCTGAAAGGTGGCAGGAATTGCTGGCATTGTCAGTACAGAATCAAAACTAAGAAAGAGCTGTGTGTTCCCCAGAAAACTGGGTGCTTGACTCATGCTTAGACTTTGAAAACCAGAATGTATTGTATACGTACTCACTGAACGCAGCGTTCAGGAGGAAAATGTGTAATGTGTTAAGAATTTTATCTTTCTTGGTCTTGTTTCATTTAAGGCTTTCTTTCGTTTCACAGTTTTGAACTGAAGAGTTACATGTTTAAGTATCTGAGGTGATAAAAGTGCAGGGTTAGTTTCAGGTGTGCTTCTTTTTTGATTTGAAGAGTTTGGCTGTTGACCTGTCTCATCCTGGTACATGAACAAATAGCACATAAACTCATTTAAAGGAGAGGAGGGTTTGCTTGTATCAATATTTAGTTTATTTGAGGTTAAGGTTTCTTAAAAAAAAAAAAAATTCCTTAAAGCAAACATTTTTGCTGTATTTTTGTTTGTCTTGCAGGTCGATCCAGCTTTGAAAGAAAAATTAAAACAGAACACTGTGACACTGGAATCTGAATATGAGGTAAAATAAATTTGTTGCCTGGGGCTCACAAGCTTGGCTACCCTTGATTATCCTGGCCGCTGGTGGGTTGTATCTGTCCCTAACTAAAATTAGATCAGCCATCTGCCTTTGACTCACTGATGTCCAATAAAAACAAGGTTTTAAGTAAAGAAAGGGTATTGAACATGCAGTGCTTTTTTCTGAACACAGCTTTACTTTGATGTCTGGGTACCAAGTACAGCAGTACAAATAAATTCTACTATTTCTGTGATTAACTAGTCTATAAATGTAGGGTTGATGTTGGCCTTAGATGGAATGTGTGTCCATGTATGTCAGCATTTGTACTGCATGAGGTTTCGATGGTCTTTAGACCAAATTACATAACAATGTGCTTGATGTGCTTTCGGTTATTTCTTGCTTCAGAAACTTAATGTGTGTCTTTCGAAAAACAGCCATTCATTTTTCAGTATTTCAGAAAATTTAATAGAGAAATATTTCACTCTTTCTACAATGATTCATTCTCTTCAAATATTACTGAGCTCCAAAATGGCTGTTTCAACCAATTTAATATCCAGAGTTTCATAGATCCTCAGGCCTAAATAAAGTCATGTTAGGAAAATGAGAAAAAGTCTCCCTTTATCCAGAAACAAAGGATAAAACTATTTAAGAGATTTTTTTTATGTCTTAAAAGTACTTGGATAAAATGTCCAGCTAATGCTGAACACAGGGTTTCTTTTTCTTCCCATACCACATTCCTGTAACAAGCTTTTGAAGAGCTTCACTGCACCCATAGCTCTCATACTTGGGTGTCCAAGTGGCAGCACATGGTCTTGCTAGTAAAAACTTCCTTTTGTATTACTCTTTTTTTGTTTTTCTGAAATAAAAATAACTTTTGTATTTTCACATGTCTAATTTTACAGAACATCTGCCTACCTGCCAGGTTTGTGGCAGTGTTTCACCACTATTGTAAACAGTTTTGGGCCATCCCCATTCTACGAAGAACCATAGTTTATGATGTATAATAAAAGAATAAAAAGATCTGTGTAGGGAATAGAAAGATTTGATCCCTGAGTACATATGGAGAGCTCCAGTGGAAACTCAAAAAATACAAATCCATTAAGTTCTTATTGCCTCTGGGATTATTGTGTCTCTCACTTTCCATAGAATATACCGTAAGGCTGCTCTGATTTATGTATGTGGAAGAACCACAAGCAGTAAAGAGAACCACATATATCTGTTTAACTCAATACCTAACCTCAAATTCAACTGCTCTGAATTCAGATATGACTTGCTTGCTCTCCAGAAGTAAATAGCTGAAGTATAATATTTAAATGGCCGTAATTGCATTATCTTTACATATATATCAATGGTAATAAAATGCAACTGGCATAATGACATATTACAAGCTTGCTTGGGTAATGAGGCTCCTTCCTGATGGACAGAAATGACAGAAGCAATCTTGTTATTTTTTTTTCTTAATCTAAACTGCAGAGAGTTCCCAGGCTGAAATTCTTCCAAAGTAGTGTTTGGAAGTTATAGAAGGCACAGCAGTTCAACAAAACTTTGCAATTCAACAAAAAATGGCATTTGAACATAATGAAAATAGATTCAGATTATTGTTTTGACCTCTAATCTCAATAGATGCTTTACTGTGGACACCAACTTGCAAGCACTAGGTATATGCATTTCACGTGTCATACCAGCAGGCTCTACACCAAGTATGTGGCAGTTTTATTCAATGTTACCTCTGTATTCTGGTGGACAAAATCTAGCCAATCAGAGTTTAGGAAAGCAGGATTCCGTGGACCCTACATGTTCAAGGCTAGGGGGTCTTGGCTGGGGTTTTTCCCCATTTATTTTTTACTTCTCCAAAATGCAGCTCTTAAAAACATCGTTTAATTCTGTCTATAGGTCACACTGGAGGTTTACACTGGTGGCTGCTACTGAACAGGGCAAGATAAGAGATCAGGGGCAGATAAAAAAAAAAAAATTGCTGTTTTGATACGTAAAGCCTTATTTTACAGTATTGTTAACATTATATCTGCACCTGTTACTGAGGATACCAAGCCAGCTCTTCTGACGCATGGTTACCTGATGCATGCAAATGTCTGTTGCCCTTCCCTAAGACTTTCATAAATAACTTATTGTTCTTATAGAAATGTACATATTGAATACATACTGAATTCTTTCAGAAAGTCATAATTTCTGCTGTAAACATAAGCCTTTATGTGCGTATTGCAAAACTTAAACAGGGGGAGTTTAGGTTAGATATTTTAGGAAGAATTTTTTTGCTGTGAAGGTGGTGAGGTGCTGGAACGGGTTGCCCAAGGAAGTTGTGAATGCTTCATCCCTGGCAGTGTCTAAGGCCAGGTTGAATGGAGTCTTGGGTGACATGATTTAGTGTGAGGTGTCCCTGCCCATGGCAGTGGGGTTGGAACTCGATGATCTTAAGGTCCTTTTCAACCCTAACTATTCTATGATTCTGTGATTTCAAACATGTTGAAGTCTGCATTTTGTCTCCAGTGTGTTGGTGGTGATTAAAAAAGTTGTAATCAGAGATACAGTCAACTTACTGTGAAGAAATTGACATAGAGGCAGTTTTTCACCTTCTAATTTACATTAGTGTATCTTCTCAATCTATACAAAATGTGTTTTATTTCATATAGGTATATCTTCTTATACTATTCTAAGGAAGAAAGAATTTGCAAGTGTAATTTGTACTGAATTTCTTGTATCTCAGATCTATTAATAATGCCATTTATCTTGGGCCTTGGGACATGACAGAAGGGCAAGCTACCTTTGCATGTCTTGTGAAACAAGGGGGGCACAGAATCACAAAATGGAATATATAAACCTTTAGAATTAGTTTTAAGTAAAGTTTGATGGCTTTGTAACAGTAGCAGTGGAAAATTACTGAGGTGCGTGATACATAGAAAAAAAAAACAGAGCTTAGTTAGAGAACATAATAAGAATCCTTGTATAAGATAAACCATTGTAGTTGGCTTTGGTTTAGGTCCTTATGACCTTAGTACAAAAATAAGTGTGAGAAAACAGGATAGAAAAACAGGACACAGATATAAGTAGTATCTGGGAACTGCAGGTGTCCAGGATGGGCTACAGTTAAACTAACTGATAAGTAGGAGGATAGAAGGATTATTATGTCTCTGGTGCTAACGAACCAATTAGACTGGTATGAGCATCTACTGCACGTGCTTCAAAGGGTGCCAGGAGTGATGAAGATTGTTGGAAGAAGTAAAGGACCCTCAGAGACCCCTACCACAATTCTGTGCGCATGTGGGGAGCTTTCTGGAAGATGATGTAATCCATACGTAGCCTCATGAATATGTATGCATGCCCAGGGACTATATAAGGATGGCTTGTGTAGCAATATGGGGACACACGTTAGGAGGAGGTATCCCCCGTGTCTCCTGGCGCCGCAATAAAGAATACCTGCTTGTCAGCTTGAAAACTTTGTTGGCAAGTTTGTTCCTGGAGTTTTCTCTGAATCACTTGCCTGCTCTTTCTGTATTCCTCTCACACACCTACGTATCCTCACATGGCCAATTAGTCCTTGTTGCTTCCTTTTGCCCAATAAATCATGCCTCTGTCCACTAGTGACACTGTTACTAATGTGAATGTAGTTCCGCCACTGAGCTGGGTCTTGTAGATCACCCTGTAAAAAATGTCAAGTGTTTGACCTGTGACAAAAGTCTGGAGTATTTTAATTGAAAGCACAAATATATTGTTTGGAAGTGAGGGATAAAAAGCTGATTAATATGATGAATGAAAGACATTCTCACAGATGCTTAACATTCACAGTACTTTCCTTTTCACTGTTTGAATGCTGTCTCAAAATAACATTCCTAACACTTGGTTTCTGAACTTCCGTGAAATTAATGGTCTAGTGCACACTAAAAAAGCTGGCCTTAGTCAGTTACGTCAGTTCCCAGAATAAAGAATTGTTTAGGTTTTTTCAGTCAAAGAAACAACATCTTCAAGTGGAATTTATTAACATGTTAGAATAGAAAAGTCAGTTAAATTTGAATCAAGTATGTGAGATCCAATGGGAACCACTGGCAATTGAAGGCAGAATAAAAAAAATCACAATAAATACAAAGTGTGAAGGATTGCTATGGAAACAGTAAATGAGAAGTTATAAAGCAGAGAAGATTGATAAAAGGCAGTAAGGACATCAGAGAGTTGTCTGATAAGTAAACTGACAAGGATATGGGTAAGAGGATGCTGTTGCAGGAGACTAAGAATAAAATGAGGATGTAAAATCATGAGTAACCATGTTGACAGAGTAGCATCATTCAAAAAATTTATTTATATTTCTTTTAGAGAAAAAGATACTCAGAAGAGACAAGAGATGTACTTCCAAACCTCTCAATAACCAAGCAAGATACTATTTAGTATCTGTTAGGGTCTGCTGGTTTGTAGCAGAGTTCCGAGAAAATCCTTGGAAGACTTCAATGGCTGCTGAAAATCACAATCTGGGAATTACGGTTCTTTGGGAATTGTAAGCGGACAGGACAGTTATACTTTTACGTGTTCTGTGAGATTTGAGATACATCTGGGCAATACTGACTAATTTTTTCAGGGATATGGAAGAAATTGTAGAATCATTCCTGATGTCCATGTGACACAAAAGTATTGAAACAGTAAAAGTATGGCAAGGCAGGGACAGAGAGTTGCTTGCCTGACATGGTAAACTGGGCCATTAAGTAAGTAAAGTGCCTTTTAAAGCAGCCAGAGGTAGTTACGTAAAAAACTGGAAATGCAGGCCAGAGTGGACTGCATTGTGGAAAGTGGCAGCTCTGGAAAAGATTTAGGAGTGAGTGAATAAATAATTTGGATTGATCTTCTACCGTGATGCTGTTGCACATAAAGCTAATCTAGTCTTAATGAATATAAACAGGAGTGATAGGTGGTACAAGCAGGTGATTTTACTTCTGGCTGTGGCACTGATGAGCCTAGTACTGAAATACTGTATCTCCTTTAATGGGGGAATGGTTTTAAACTGAAAGAGGGTATTTTTAGATTAGACATTAGGAAGAAATTCTTTACTATGAGGGTGGTGAGACACTGGCACAGGTTGCCCAGAGAAGCTGTGGCTGCCCTGTCCCTGGCAGTGTTCAATGCCAGGTTGGACAGGGCTTTCACCTGGCCTGGTGGGAGATGTCCCTGCCTGTGGCAGAGGGTTGGAAATAGGTGATCTTTAAGGTCCCTTCCAACTCAGACCCTTCCATGATTCTACTTCTGTTGTCCGCATTTTGAACAGGGCTTTAAAAATGGGATAGGTTGCAGAACAGGCTGAATGCATCAACTTAGGTCTCAAGAAAGTGGCTTAAAAGAAATGTAACAATTTAAATCTCTTTAAAGGTAACAAACCCAATGTTAGTTATGTATATAAATACCTTCATAAGAAGGAGGTGCTAGCTACTGAAGACTTTTTTTTTTTATTGCATCAAGGATAAACTTAGAAGTAAGGTCCATTATTAATACATGGGAACACTGTTTGAACGCAACAGCAAGCAAAACAGGTTCCATGCCTTTCAGAGTATTAAAACTGCTTTAATTTTTCTTTCAACTGATTGCGAGCTATTAGACTCAGCATGGCGTGAGTGGTGTAAGTATATGCTGGTCTGTGAATGTTCAGTCTAGAGAACGCTGCTTTCTTGACTTAATATGAATATTGAACATATTTTGTTCCTCATAATCTGATAAATCTTAAAAGGTCAGCATTATCTCTGGACAAAAATTGTGTAACTATTTGTCCTGAGACTTACAGCAAAAGTAGTGCAATTATTAATTATTAATTATTGCAGTATTGAAATGTTTGTTCAGGACAATTCAGAAAGTAAAAGCAGATACATGGAGTGGTGGCTTGGGAATAGAACCTGTGTATTTCCTGTCTTAAGAGGAAAAGAAGAATTTGAATAAGCCTTTCTGAAAAAGATTCAAGCAAGTTGATGTTCATTTGACATAACTGCAGGGGTTGTAGTGCCAGCAGAAAGGATGAAACTTCTAGTAACATAGTAATTTATAGTACTAAATAGATGTATTGAAGTGTCCGGACACCAGGACTACTCTAGAAGGAAAGTAATTCCTCAATGCCAGTAGCTGACATCAGCAAGTACCTTGTTGCTGCATTTATCAGTACCAGAGGATTAGCGAATTTGCTGTTATTGAAGAATTAACAGATTAGGGTATTGAGTAGATTTATTTCAGTGTCTGTGAAGATACTAGTGGCTAAATACCTTGAGCTGTTCGAGATATGACAAACATGTTGGGAAAAAAGCCCTCCTTAGTGACTGTTGTGACACTAAATGAGATTGAGTTATTATTCTTTTGCCCTTTAATTGTTCCATCCCTTCCATGAGCTCTTTGTGGTCAGTGCATTGTCCAGCCTAGCCATTAGGTTCCAATTGTCTTTCAGGTTGTGCCTGGGATGCGTGGGGTTTCTTGGATTTCAGTTTATTCATGTGTAAAATGAACTTGAGTTTTTATTTCACTGTAATTTTTCATTACTTACTATTTTGTAGAGAAGAACAAAGTGATAATAGCTTATTATTAATGGAAACTGCCAGGGGCAAGGATTTTAGTTAAAATAGTTTGCGCTAGGCATTTTATTCTGACTGGATGTCGCGAGGATATAGCGAGGCTATAGTTTGCTCCTTTTCTTCTTGACATCTCAAGTCTTGTGGGCCATAGTTCAAAATGTGATCAGAGAAACACAAGAAAGTGTGTTTTGGTGACTGATATGACACAGGAAGAGTTCTGGTGGAAAAGCCTTTTTGCAGGAAGAAAGACACTCAGCCTCCAGAGGAAACTTCACAGGGTATTCCTTTTTACTGGAACTGTATTGAACAGTCCTGTAAATTCTTTCCTGGTTATATTTATGATGTATCTTTTTGCACATGGTTTTCTTTCACTGTGAGTTGTTTCTTTCATGTGTGTGGCATTTGCACTTCTCTTATCCCATAAGAGGACACTCACTTCTCACAGATGGAAAACAAAGTGAAGCAGTTAACAGTGCAGTCAGACAGCAAACATGGTCAGGACATATAAATGCCTATTTTAAATAACATCTTCTCCTCACCCTTTCTCCTTTCTCCAAAACAGATTCCTTCATACCTGCTTGTGCTCCATTTATGCTTTTTCTTTTAATCCCAGAGGAATGAATCTACTCTTACCATGTTAGGGCCAACGCTGTGTGTTGTCTTAGTTACAGAAAAGAAGTTTGAGTAGGGAAAGTGGCATCCACACAGCATGGCTGAATTCTTATGTTTATTGTCCTGAGGGATGCCGCTAGCTTCTACTAGGCAGTACTGGGAATATTTTCTTATGCAGCTGACTAGGTGGAAATGTTAAGGGCTTCTGTCATACTAATGGACCCCCTGTGGGGAATCGCTAGGTCTTTGGTATGAAGTAGCTTTAGTTAGTAGCTTCAGTGTATGGGAATTTAGGTACACAGCTGAGGCTATATACATTCCTCTCACGGAGTGCCTCTGAAGAGGGGTACAGCAAAACAGATAGCTAGTTTTGAAGGAAGCTCTTGTTCTTGTCAACGAGGCAAAGTGGCTTTTTCCAAGAATATCCTTCTGTTTGTTTTGCTTTACTTTTTTTTTTCCAATTTCATAAACACTATCTGGAATATTCTGTGACTGTCAGCATAGTTCCAGATGATGCCCACATGGATGTTTAGCCTAAATTTGAAATATACTTTAAACCATTGTTACACAATTCTTATGTGTTCTTTTAATCACAAATTACTGCAACCTCTGTTTAAACCTCTGACTTCATTGTACATGTGGTAAGACTTGAGTTTTGCCCAAGTATAACTGGGAGACATCATTCAGCAAGTTCAGAGGATGAGGAAAATGATGTTGGCAGTTCAGTATGTAATACTCCATCTTGTTCGTAGCATCTTGTAGCAACTCATGGGACAGCCAGGTGTCCTGCTGTGCCATCTTACAGCTCTAACATGAATGTATGCAGTTCAAAACCAAAATAGCCTCCAACTGTAGAAAGA
The DNA here is from genome assembly GCA_002631895.1 of Agapornis roseicollis. NCBI lineage: Eukaryota > Metazoa > Chordata > Aves > Psittaciformes > Psittacidae > Agapornis > Agapornis roseicollis. Next base: position 36,448 of record NDXB01000996.1, read on the forward strand.
CCCCAGAACTTACCTTCTAAAACTTCCCCTTCACTCTTGTGAAAATTTGGGTAGATGTCTTGATCCTTTTCAGATAAGTCCTTCTGATTTGATTTTGAAGACCTGTTGGTTCTGATGCAGTGAAAGGTAGATTATTCTCAAGTGATTTGCATACTGTACATTTAGCAGTTTTGCTGAGAAGTAGCTTTTCTGGCAATATAGTGGAGGACTAACACTGGTATTACTGTCCTCATCAAACAGAAGGACTGCTTTTTGTTTGTTTGTTTGCTTGCTTTTCCTGTGCAAAATCTGCCCAGCAGCACAAACCAAACAGTGGCCACTGATAGAACTGAAAAAAAATACAAATATTTATGGCTGAAAGGATTAAAGTTGTTCTGTTAATTTTAGACAAAACATTTCTCTGTGATTTCTACACAGAAAAAAGCATTCTGTTTCAGCATTTAAGTTGACAAGCAAGTTTTGGAAGAAAGATGAGTGGAAAATCAACAGGAAAATGTAGATAAGAAACAAAAATCCTGAGCTACACTAACTCTGTGTGACTGTTAATCTGAAATAACTTGAGGCCAGGATAGAGGAGCAGCATGTGAGAAGCAGAGGATTTAAATCACTAGTTCAGAAGGGTCAACTACTCAGTAAGGTTGTTTGCTGATTTGAAGGAGCGTGTTACTTTCAGGTAGCTGTTCAATGGCCTGGATTTAAGTTTAATTTAACATATTGTTGTAAGCCTTCTCTAGTTGTTTCTTTTCTTATACCCACCCACTTCTCAAGTAGTTTCATAGTGGCAACTGATCATTTCTTGTGGTAATCTCTTAGCCTTTCACTGTGATATTCATCACAGCTTCTTCTTACATAAAAACCTGTAAAAGCTTATTTTTCACATCTCTTCAGAAGGAAAACCACATCATGAATCTAATACATTTTGATCCTTGTACACCTCTTTCTTTTTTGATTAGAGTATCTTTTTATCATTATTAGGTGGACATAAAGTGCCAGATTTTATATACATGAAGTAAAAAAAAAATTCATGACATTTCCAGCTATTTATAGTTCTAGCAAGATGCTTGAAATAAACCTCTGTGGAGTCAGGAGGCTTTTGTTGGTTCCAGACAGGGACATGCTGTGGAAATCCGTATGTTCTTCCTACCAGCCACAGAACTGTCATTTTATGCTCTTACTGCATTCCTGCGCTTCAAAAGATCACATATCCCCTTCAGCCAAGCTCACTAAGTTGAACAAGATCCTGAAAACATCCCAAAAGCCTATCCATGACCGCTCTTCTTTTAGAGGGTTGTGCTGCAGTAACTAGGACATACCTTTACAAAGTTTAATATGATAGAAAGTTTGCAAGATCAGGCTCTCAAGGTTGGGAAATTCCTTGGTCCTGTTAACTTGGCTAGGTCTCCCGTGCTGTAAATTCAGAGATAAACTTAATAAGAAGTCCTTCTCTTTCTGGGGAACATTATCTGTAGCTTGAGAAAACTTCCATACACGAGGGAAATGAAAATGTACTTCATTGCTTAATTGAAAGTGGAATTTGCTGAATTTTGGATGTTTGACCTTGAAGGTGTACTGCTGCACTCATGCTGTTCTTTACAGTGGATCTTTCAGTTTCATTTTTGCTGAAGAGGATAAGCTGAAAGTAAATGACCTATGCATGAGTTCCCTTGGCTTTACCCATAGAGTTTGTGACTGGGAAGTGCATCTTGGGTGATCTGCAGGTGTAATGCATAAATGGCAATGGGTTATCCTCTGACATTTAACATGGTTATTAAGACATTCTTCATTTTAAGAAGGGACACTGTCAGGAGGAAATCATGGCAAACCCTAGTTCCTAGATGGAAGTCTATCTGCCTATATTATTTTCTGTTATTTTAAAAACTCGGGGCTGTGTAATCATGTAGTTTTAACCAAGTGCAATAATTGTTCAGTTTACTGGGTAATTTGCCTCACTCTAGTATTTCCACACAAATCTATGACAGCACTCTGCAAATATTAATTAAATTCTGTGACATCTCTGAGATGGAGGCAAGTTCTGATCCTAGAAGAAACTGGAAAAAACAATGCACAGACAAGTTGGTGGTCCAGTTTCTTGATACACATCTTTTCCAATGTAGCCACTTGAAGATGTTTCTGTTTTCTGTCAATGATTGTTCCAGGTGTTCCGGTTTAAGTGTTTGCCTGGTCTTATGCTTAAACAGGATTCACTCATAAGCAGTATGCATTTGTTTTCCTAATCTGTTTTATTTTTGTGATTGGAGCATAGCTCCACATGGTGTTGAATTGGCATAATTAAAGGGAAAATAGGGAAACAGTCTTTAAATGAGTTCACCATAAATCAGTTAATTGTGCCATAGATGGCTGATACAGGATCCCACTGAAGTAAGCAACGAAACTTCTGTTGGTTTTAGCATTGTTTTTTTCGCCAGTCCAGCAAAGCCAAAAAGCAAAGCAGCACTTTGGATGCTTACATGTAGAAAACCAAACCAAAACAAATTCTCTTGATGAACAGAAAAATCAGCTGCTTGCTGACTTGCTTGTGTACTGATAACATAAAACCAGAACGTTCTCTAGTTGGAAAAAAAGAATTTTTAAAATTTTAGGATTTAATCACTAATCCCAGTCTGTTAAATCACAGATTATTAAATCACTGGTCACAGATATTAAAATCAGGTCACATCCTAAACAAAGTAACACTAAGTTTATATTAAGAAAATGAGATGTCAGAAACTTGGCTCTTGGAGAAAGCTGTGAAAAAACCAATAAGGCCATATCAGTGTGATGGTAAAGTTAATATTTATGCACAAGACAGCAGTTTCAGCTTTAGCCTTAGTACTGTACTCCTGCATTTGTATGTCATCACAGAGTTTCTAAATATCTCTTATATGGTCTTCAAGCTGTTTTGACACCTGTGCAAAACAAGGCTTGTTTCATGCATTTCTTTCACTACATCTTTCAGCCATGAGAACATTCTTCCCTGGTTTATCTTTTATCTGAAAATGGGTTTGCTTACTGTAACGGTGGAAAATAATTGTCTCTCTGAATTAGAGCAATTTCCTAATGTGGTGCTCATCACAGAATTTATTGCATCAGGCTGTAAAGTAAACAGGATTTTCTTACCCATCCTTTCACATGTGGGAAACAAAAGACCAAAGTCAAACAGTTTTTTGCAAGTGACCACCTTGAATTAACTCAGCTACTGAGCACCAGTAGCTCTAAATGAATTTCAAAGTGTTCAGTTTGTTTACTGTAGCATGAGGGTTGTCCTGCAAGAACAGAATTCAAGCTCTTTTTTTAAATCTCATTTTATTTTAGGGCTGACAGAGGATTATGGCCTTTACTTAATACCAAGTATTTCCCTCTACATCCTTATAGGTACCTTTGCGCCAGGCAAGTTGTTTAACAAAAGTCTTAGAAGTCAAGTGCGTGGCAAATGGTTCAACAGTTTTTTTGTTGTTGTTGAGCTTGGGTATTTTTATTGTTGTCTGTGCCTGTCTGCAGAGCTGCTTTTTTTTTTTTCCCCCTTAAATTTAGAGTTTCTGTCAGACCTGTACTTTTAAGAGGCAGTTTCGCTGATTTAGGAAGTGAATCAGTAGATTTAACGGACTACACTGATCTTAATTTAAACAGCTAATTTTCAATATCCTTTGGGCTATTTGAGACAAGCAGGAAAAGTGGTATTGGTCTGATCTGATTACATTTCATTGTAGTCTCCAATGATTGACATAGTGCATTTGAATCGGAAGAAAAAGCTTTTTGGTTTTTAGACTGCCAGTTTGTATGGATTTCAATTTAGTAAAAGCTGGAGGTGGTCATTTACCGTCCTTATGTGATGTCTCCACGAAGTTAGTTGAGCAGAGTTCAGGAGGCCAAAAAGAGAAAAGAATTTAAATGAGAAATTGTACCAGGCTCTTGTGCACCCCAGCCTCCTTGCTGATGGGCTAGGGTGAGAAGCTGAGAAGGCCTTAACTCTGTGCAACCACTGCTCAGCAATAAGGAAAACATCCCTTTCAACACAAATCCAAAAGAGAGCCACATACTAGCTACAAAGCAGAAAATTAGGTCTATCCCAGTCAAAACCAGCACAGGTAGATACTTACAAAAATACTTGTACCAGTGGGAAAGAAGCATGGCAGACCAGATTTTCAGGTCCCCTTTCACTGTGATACTCCTTGTGCTTATCCACATGCATCAGGAGTCCTCTATTCTTGCAAAATTGACAGCATCAGTTTAGAAAATTGCATTGTCTAATCATGCTGCCTCCTGATGACTGAACAGATACCTGTCCCCTAAACTGCTAATTTTTGCAGATACTGTCATATGCCAGTAAAGAAGATGCTTTCTTCTTGAATTGCAGCCAGTTATCAAAGACAATTTTTATACGTGACACTAAACGTTAATGATCTTTATAAATATAATGAGAATAAAAATTAAAAATATAGTCTATGTATTCATTAATCTTTATATTTTAGTTGATAAAAATAACTCTTGTCAATAGATCTCATCTGTTATGTAGTTTCAGGCAATGCCATTCGCTGTACATAAACCTTAGTGGCTTTATTCTGTCAGTGTTTTCTGGGTACCTTTATGCTTCCTGTTGGAAACTGCCAAAGAATTTTCCTGTACTAGTTTGTTTATCTTTGAAATATTTCCTGTTTTGGACAAACCTTCTCTCTGAAAAGCCTTTGTGAAGTTTCAGTGGCAGATTAATATGGACTTCTGGTAAAGAACTCCAGTATGCATGTCTCTTTTGATAGACTTCTTTATGTAGCCTGTCTTTAGATACTACAAGTTTTGTTATATGTATTTTAAATGTTGTTTCTTGTTAAGACTTTGGGAGCTGAGCACCTCTGGCAGTAGTTCAGATCCTCACAGCTGTGTGGTACCTTTGTGTTTAATAAAATCAGCATGCTGCTGTTAAAGCACAGGGTTATTTTCAGTGTAGTTTCTTTGACACTTCCAATAGAATAAGATGATAAATTCTTAATTTGCAGTCAGAATGGATAGTTGCTGCTGCGTGGAATGATGGATACCTTCCCTCCTTCTCCCTCCTTCCCTGTCAGCTCAGATCCCATCTAGTTGAAATGAAGTATTGGCTAATCATAAGATGTATAAAGTAGTGAAGAAAATTCTTCAGAAAGAAGTGCCAAGTCCACTGTATGAAAAATTCAGTTGCTCCTACTTTGTGAGTCTGCTGTGTTTGTGTGTGTGTTCTCATGTAACTTCTGTTGAATGTTACCTAATTTCTTTTGATATCTGACTAAACTCATTGCAATTTCCTCAATTGTAGAAGTGGCAGAAAACTTTTACATAACATGGACTAATAGTAGCAGTTCTGTTATAGCTGTTGAATTATTCTGTGACTGTTACTCAAGTCCTTCAGTGTTTAGCATTGATTTGGATGATTGACAGTAAGCAAATTAGACCACAGGCTCAGGGCAGGGTTAACTATTTTCTGATGTATTTTACAGCATTTGCTGAGATGAGGCCCTGATTGTAAACCAGAAGTTTAAATCCCACTGCAGTATGTATCATTAATAGTATGAAGGATTGCCCTATTTACTAGTGTGTAGAACAGCCCTGGCTCTGGCAGTGGAGCAGACCCCCTCCTCAGTCTCCTGTTGGCAGACCCCCACTGTATCTGATGTACTGTTCCACAGGCTGGTATGTGAGTATTCCCTCTGGCTAGTGTTCCCTGTGTCTGCTGGGAACAGACTTCCAAGTCTCTTCTCTAAGCATCAGTCTGTAAGGACTGTCGAGATGCAGTATGTTTGTGTTGTTCAACTGTAGCACTTGATAGGTGAGGTCAGGAGAGCTCCTGTTCTTCATTTTTGTGTCTCTAAGGCTAGATAAATATGGCAGTTACTAGTTCTTGTGACTGGGAATGATAGGAATAGGCAGTGTGGTAAATAAAATCTAGATAGTTTTTAAGTGACAGTTTAGTCAGCGTATCTCATCTATGACTTAGAGACTTACCTGTGATGGCTGGGTGCCATGAGAAACTTAGGCACCAGAAACATACCTCTCTGAAGTTAAACCCACATGAATTGAAGGGGAGTGACTTATTACTGTCTTCCTTTGTGCTAGATAATTCAACTTTTCCAGTGTGCTTTGTGCTGACAGGGTATTTGTGCTGACAGGATACTTCAGGTCACTAATTGCTAATCTTCTGCTTGAGCTATACCAATGCTCCACTACTTCAGTACATGGCAGACTGCAGTTGAAGAACAAATCTGGAAAACAAGGTGAGAGAATAAAGAAGAAATGAATACAAGATACCTTCAGTCATGTTCAGATGCTATAATGCTTCCTTCTGTTTCTCAGTTAATAAGTGGATGAAGTGATGTAACTGTATTAATGCAACTATATTGATAACTCCCAGGTGTTTTTTTCCTTGCTGTTGAACTTCTCTTGCAGGGTAGGTGAAAGTTCATCAACCCAATAGTGATACTGAACTTCTTGTGTTAAAAGAAAACCATTTATAATAATACTTACTTTAAATCATGGGCTGTCAAGATCACAGTTATTTTTGCTGTTTGTCTGCAGAAGCTGAATAAGACTGACCTGAATAACTGGGAGAACATCAGAGGACCCCGTCTGGGAGAAGATTCTAGGAATGTTCAGAAGCAGCAGCGGGAAACTCTCCATCTGGGGAGACAGTGACTGGACAAACCTACTTTGGTGCCTCTGCAAAAAAAACCCAACCAACCCAATGAAACAAAACAGTCTCAGGCTGGACTGTCTCGGTTTTCAATACAGTGTCATGAATACACATGGGAAGAGGGGATTGCACTGAGATGGCATACATACAAGTAATTGAAACCAATCCAAAAGGCACTGTATTATGTGAAGCTCTTTGTTTGCGCCTGTTTGCACAGAGTTCTATAGGCTGCATATATGAATTCTTAATTAAAAAAATAGCTGATTATTGTACTGAGAATATTCCATTGTTTTTCAGTCCCTGTCATTCAAAACCACGATGCTTCAGCAAAGAATAACATTTCAGGAGTCACTTGTCAGTACCAGAAGTTATCATCCTAATGAGAACACCAGTGCTGTCATCTAGATACATGTGACAAGATAAATGCTGCTCTAGAGAGCCCCTGCATGACTTCAGGCTCTTAAGCTTGGAAGGAACTTAACAGGCACATGAGCTGTTTGAAACAGTGAGCACATTTTTGACTAAATAATATTCTTGTATTTCATTTCCAGGAACTTAACCGTACAGAGGCATATACAGAATGTCAGCTTGTAATTGGTCAAATAACATTTGTTTAGCTGTGGTTAGATTTTTGTGATTAGTTTGTTGATACCTTTGTGCAGACAGGACCTTTGCACAGCAGCTTCTCAGCTGAAGTTGGAAAAATTCTTCCTCAACAAGAACTACACTGTTTCTCTGTGAGCAAGTATTGGAGCAGAACCTTCTTGAACTACTGTATAGTGGCAGAGCTCATTTTACATGTATTATTACATGTATATTTGTGCATGTGCACATAAATTTTTTTATCTTTTGATGAATTCTGCTGTAATGCTTGTCTTTTTAGATTTGTCTTTGTGTGCCAAATGTTTGCTGTTAGAGGACACCAGGCTTCCATTCAGGACCCTTCTACTGGGACAGTTCAATAAAGAAGCATCTAGTCAATTCTTCAAATGGAGTGAAGCTTATGATAAGGTGCTAACAACAGACTTGTAAAACTCCTGTTCAGAGAAATGAAAGAATAGAGCATAGGTTAACAGTGGATTCTATTTTGAAAGCATTCAGTGAAAAATAATGATGAACAAAACACTCACAGAAATATTTCATATATTTTTAGTAACTTGATATTCCAAAAAGACTATTTTGGGAATGGTCATCTTATTTCAGCAAGTTGGGAATACAGTGAGTAATTGCTTTTATGGAGAACTCTTCTTATGTCATAACTTAGGACCTAGTTTTAGTTGGTTGCTTGCTGGTTGCAGGATTCCCTACTCACTTTTTCATAGGCACTGTATTTTCTGTGGGCATATTTGTAACTACCTTTGAAGTGGTGTCTCTGGAAAGTGATGGATTTGTGTTAGCATCTCTGAGAAACACATGCAGTTAGAAAACTTTCCAAGTCACCCTTCTCTTCAACTTCCCTTTTGAGGGACAGCCCCTATCTATTGGTTGTCCACTCAAAAATCTTTTATGGCTTTTTTTTTTCCCTTTTTTTTTGATGCTGTTGACACATTTATAAATTAAAAAAAAAAAAAAAAAAAAAAAAAAAAAAAAA
>NDXB01000996.1:44796-59916 GCA_002631895.1 Agapornis roseicollis
AAAAAAAAAAAAAAAACAAAAACAACAAAAAACCAAACCACCCAACAAACCACAATCTAACAAAAAAGTCCAAAAGTAACTTTTGACAACTGTACTTCTCATAAAAGCTATTTCAGCAGTTTCTCTTTATTGCCATACACTTGGCCAATGGCTTCATATATTTTGCTGTGCTTTTCCTAGCCAGTGAATTGGAAATAATACTTATGGAAGGCATGTTAAGAGTCAGTTAAAGTCTCTTAAGTTGTTATATAACCTAAAGTAGAAGCCACTCCAGAAATGTGGAGAATTACAGTTCACAACACTAGCAAGAGAGGCAAACTTCAATTGGTTCAGGATTTGTGCTTAGTTTGACTGCTTATTTGAGCTATCCTTTTGAAAGCCACATTATAGCACTTCTGGTTATCTCTTCAGGCACCTGGAGACAACCTTGTGGAATTCCTGAATTCTAAACATCTGTGGCTGGGGGGAGTCAGAGATAATTAAATACAAGTGTTAGTCCGAGACAGTGATTGATGTTCTTTCATCCTCTTTGGTAACTGACATATACCAGTCTGAGGGGAATGGAGCAAAACTTTAATGAGAGGTGTGAAGTATTTAAGGGCTAAAAGAGAGGACTGAAGAAGCCAGATCTTGTGGTTAGTGTTGCTGAAATTAGAAGTAAAAGAAGGAAGTCTGGCTGGGTGTCTGCCTGTATGTGGACTGAAAAATCAGTTTCAAAATCCCTGTTTTAACAATACAGGATAAATATTCTTCAAAGAAACTGGCTAGGTTGGTCCCTGGGATCCTCTGTAACAAAAAAAGCAGTTGGACATAGAAGTGGATAGAAACTGGGGCTCCTGTTTCTAGGGGTAGAGAGAGCTCAGCGTAGCACCAATGGGAACCTTGCTGGATGGTTCCCAGCAGCAGCTACCTGTATTCCAAAATGCTAACCAGATTTCTGTATGAGATCAGCCCTATGGATCCTGCTTATTGAGTGTGTTTCTCCTGTAGTACTTTCAATTTGCAGACTCATGGATGACCCAAATGAGAAAATGCTGGCTATCTTAGTTTAGCTGTAACACAGGTGAAGGAGACACTCAGTGAAAGCTGTAGCTATTGTGATCCAAAAAAGGCTTCAAAACCTACTTAATAGCATAGCAGTTGAATTTCAGATCTCCTAAATACATCTGGATAAGCAGCTGGATGTTTAAAACTTTTATAATCAGGATCCAGAGAACAGTCTTGCCAGTAGTGATCCTCCAAGGTCTTGAAAATGGCTCCAGCTACCCAAAAAATTAAGGTTATGGCTTAATAAGAGATGAGTGATGGGATTTTTAGACCAGAATAACGAATGTAGAGACTTCTGAATTACAACTTAAATATACCTCTTCATCATCTGGGGACAGTCCCAAAAAGGTCCCATTTCTTCACAGAGAAGCAGCAACATGGAGTGATTCAAAGGTCACTGTTCACTGGATGTTTTACACACACTTTTTCTTTCGCTGTATGTGCGTGTATATAGGAGAAACTTAAAACAGTAGGTTTCACCTTCAGAAATAACTACATAGATCCTTGTACTTCTTGATGATCTTGCCTTTGCTCTGAGTTGCTATATTTGAACTTCCAGCACACATCCAGGGCAAGTTTCAGTTTTAGATCTTGCATTTTCTGGAGGCTTTTCTTTTTGCAAAAAAATGGGAAAGCCTAGTATTATCCTTTGCTACTATCTACTTCATGTCCACTGGAAAAGAAATAAGAACAAAGAAACAGAGAAAAGAAGGGAATGATCTGAAGTCTTAGGAAAAGCACAGTAACTATTTTTACATAAATATGGTCAAAGAATTTTCCATAAACTTTGATGGTTAGAAAGGCTGCTTTTTGTCAGTGTTTTCAGTGGAAAACCTCTTTTCATCCTTCAGTGGAACAAGGTTCACAAAAAGAAATTCCACTCTATTTTAGACTTGTGAACTAGAAAGTTTTAATCAAAGGAAGGTAATTGCTCACTGTTAGGTCTTCTTTTCCTGCAAGGACTTGCAGCCAGACTCAGCCAACACACAGTTTGTAGACTTGGGAACAAAAGCTCCATGCAGATGTTTTTCTTAAACTTGTCCTCACCCCAGAAACCCAAAGCAGTCTTTCATACCACTGGAATCAGGCCGACTGTATTTTCTTGCTCAACATGTACTTTAACTGCATGTTTAACTGTCTTGTGTTACACAGACCAGCAATTAAAGTCTCACCCTCACCATCTCCATGTGGCTTGGGAGCTATATTAAAATTAAATTCAACCAAAGCAGCAGCTGGTAGTGCTGCAGAAAGGACAGGTAAAAAGTGATTTTGCATTGCAAATGTGAAAAGGAAAGTAGTATATGTATCACAGACACAGGTCATTTGAGAAAGGGTTAAAAAAAAACCCAAATCCAAAACCCAGAAATGAGGGGGTACTGTGTATTACCAGTGCCTATGTAGGAGACATTTATGGACTTCCACACAGCACACTTGGAGTCTGGCTTGATGTACTTCAGTTGATGGAAAAAAGGACCATACTTACTTAGCATGTCTGTTTCAAAGTAGTTGATGAGATCCTTGATGTTCAGTACTAACTCCATTGTGGGTGTTCAGTACCAAATCCATTATAGTATCAATCTTAAGGAGGCCCAGTGGCTCCCAGGAGTATGGCTTAATCCCAGGCAGGATCAGCAGTAAACTTATCTCTGTGCCCTACAAATCATTCTCCCTCCTCTTTTTGTCCTGTTTTTCAGTGTTCCTCCTGAAAAATAATGGCTCTATCTCTGAGCTGCTCTTTTGTAATGGAGTTGGCTGTAAAATGTCACCCTCTTTTTTAAAAAAGGTTCATTTTTTAATGTCTGCCTACCAGGAATTGCAGAATGGTGGGTTCTAAATTAATTTGAAGGTGTCCTGAATGTAAGCTCAGAAACACAGACTCAGATCCCCTTAAGTATGGCACCCAACATATACTGGGTCTCTTTTTATCTTTAGGTATACAATGTTGTGCTCTCTGGTTTATGTACAAAGGAAATTAAATGTACTTTTTTCTTAAAAAGATGGGATCCTCATCCATCACCAGCTGTCAGTTCCTAATGTTGCCCAGAGAAGTGTTACCTGTGATTCAGTGGCTTATTGGACTATCTTTTGTTGAACAGAGGACATCAGAATAAAATTTTAGCTTAATATAGCTCTTTTCATACTCCCGAATAAACAGAGAAAAAGAAGAGAGCAAGAGCAAAGAATCTTGTATTCCAGACTCAGGTTTCTTCTGTAATAGATGGGGCATTTTAAGAAAGAAAAATAAGGAAAATGGACTTGAAAAAAAAGGAAATAAGAGAAAACGTGGAAAGGAAAAAAGCTTAGGGACAAAAATAGTAATATACAACAGTGTGTTCTTTCTCACTGCTCCCTCTGGATAGAGAAGGAAGGAAAATTGTTTCTGTCTGAGGAAAAATTTTTGAGCTTAAAAAAATACTTGTCTCAAGTCAGAATGAAAAGTTTGTGTATAACATTTTGCAAGCTGGTGGCTTTAGAAATACTTTTGTTTGGGTGAACAGCAATGTTTTATTTTGCTTTTCACGTTTTTCCATTCTTGATTCTTTTTCCTCAGATAGTTTAGCTCTAGAAATGAAAACCCACCACTGAATCTGAAAAGCATGTTTTTCACTGAAAGAGTGTCAGCACAAAATGTTTCAACCGCTTCCCAAGCTTTTCACAAAAAGTGATCTCAATAACAGTAAAGATCTATCAAGAGAGATCCATCACAATGAACTGGTTGCAAAATGTCAATCAACCAGACTAAAAAAATAAGACTGGAAAAGCTCTTGTATCAGCTGTACCAGTCCGTTCCTTCATTACATGGTGAATGTGGATCCTGCTCATGGATGAGTGCATTGCTGCACACCTTTGTGGATGTGAACACCTGTGTTCAGGAAGTTGCCTGCTTGCAATTTAACAGAGCATTTTGGTACTCAGTAACTCAGGAGGAAAGACCTACCCCTTACTGCATCCAGTATTCTACTGTCTATCTCAGGTGATGCTGTTTTAACTTCTAGACAAACAAATGAAGTTCCTTCTAAAAGCTAGTTCCCCTCCCTCCCTGCTTTCATAAATACACAACCTGAATTTATTTCTGTTTAGTTCATCTTAAAGAATCATGGGATCATAGAATGGTTTGAGTTGGAAGGGACCTTAAACATCATCTAGTTCCAATGCTCTGCCATGGGCAAAGACACCTTCCACTAGACCAGGTTGCTCAAAGCCCCATCCAGCCTTGAGCACTGCCAAGGATGGAGCATCCACAAACAATGATATTAAATAATGTCATTTTTTATTAGATATTCAAATAGTGTGCTCATATGTCATAATAAGAAGAAAGACAAGATTTTTCCCAGTCTAAAAAAAAGACATCATTCCTGTTTAAGTGCTTGGCCTAGGGTTTCCATAATTTCAAATTCCCTGTCTGATAGCAAATTGGCAATGAAAAACAGAAGTCATACTCATGTTCACATATATTTCAAGCAACTATAGTCCATCCAATTCTGGAGTCATGTTTTACCATTACTTGGCTATCCACCCCACTGCAGATGCATTTTGCCTTGCAAGCATCCTGACTGGGCTGTAGATGTGATGAAAGTTAAACTTGTATTTTCAGAACAGAAGTCTGAGTTTGCACATTTCTTCTAACGGGCCTTCTGGGCTGTGTGCTCCCTGTGAAGTGCAAACATCCTTATTGGCTGTGCTGCAATAATGGACAGCAAAATCACATGCTTTATTTTTATCGTCCTTTAAATGTGGATGAACTTCTATGCAGTTTGGTCAGTTCTTGAACATTCACCTGGTACTCATATGAGTTTTTTAGGTTTAAAGTGAATTACAACACAGTGTTTTGCAGTTTGACTTACAGAAGCCATTTCAGAGGAACAGCTGGGAATATTCATGGTATGTTTCAGTTTACCTAAAGCCCTCTATATTTTAAATAACCAGAAATTCAAATGGCTTAAATGCTTGTTTGAACATTTGGGATTTTTTTTTTGTATTTTCCATGACCAGCATAGAATGTCATTCTCTGTTAAGTGTACTGAGGTTTCTCACTAATCCAGGTTATCCAGACTTTGCAAGAAAAAGCTAGATATGGTAACCTGTACTTTCTATGGACAGACCCAGCTGGATGGTCAATGATTTTGAATATGAATAGGTGGAGGAGACCTTTATCTCTTAGCTTTCATCTGTTCAAGAAGATTTCTTACCCCTGTAATGAATTATTCACAACAGAAATTAAAAATTGAGCAGTCTTTGTCCCTTGAAGTTACACAAGGTTGTTCAGTGTTATCTGTCAGATCCATCCAACAAATACTGTATATGATCTTCAAGTGTAGATATAATGTCTTGGCCAAGCCAGATTTCCACATTATTACTTTGGATCAACCTCACTAACTTGATAGTAACCTCTGCATGTGTCGTATCATACACAGGTCTCACAGCTGTTTATCCCTGAGGTGTCTATTGTTTCCCCCATCTTCTTTGCTAGCAGTAGAAGGATGCATGGGATTGTCTACAGCTCCCTAAGACTAAAACCACCAAGACTTCTCCCAAAAAGGAGTATTTTGATTTTTCTTTTTTTTAGTTCTGTTGCTGGCAAACTCTCTCCACTTCAGCTGACATATTCTATACAGTCTTTTCGCATTTCCCTCTCTGTGTGTTCACATAATGCCAAGAAACTAGTGGGAGAACAGGTGTTAATTCTGCTCTGTGCTCTCTGCACAGAGATAACCATGATCTAGAAACAACTTCAGCAGTCAACCAAGGTATTGCTGTGCCTTATTCTTTTGTCCTTGTTCTTTTGCTCTTGGAGGATTCAACTGCTTTCTGCTTTCTTTGCATGAAGAGGTGTAGCAGATCTGAAATTTTGAGAATATATAATACCTTAAGGTCTCATGTGCTGCCATATGACTGTTATAGCTGTTTTTTAGACAATGTGCATTATATATCGAATATAGTAGATAGATAGATACATATGTACATACACACACACACATTTAGGCTGCCCCAAAGACTGAATTCCATTTTCTGTACACAGACAGTGGAGAGCTGGAGCATAGCATCCCGTTGCAGTCAGTGTCCTGCCAAGGTGGGGACTGGCATGGAGCACCTCTGAGGGATGAGGATGGTTGCCTTAGTTGGCTCTGTGCAGTGAATGCCTGCCCAGGTTATACAGAAGAGAATTAATATTCCCACTGACACACATGGTAGCTCCATAGAAGTCAAGTGTCTAGGCAAACATTAACATCAAGGTGCATGCAGACAGTGATTGCCTCATACAAAGGTAGGTGTTTACCAAAGTGGGTGCTGAATTGTGCTCCACTGCTTCTTTCCTTCTGCTGATGTGTAAGGCACGTAGATTATGAGTTTTGAACACTTAGCCTTTACAAGGCTATCTATGGGTGAGCTGGACCCAAAGAAATCTCTTCATTTAGTAAGCAGTCAGAGGGACTCAATTTTTGATATTCATGGAAGTTAAGATAAAACACTTGGATGGGTGCTTGCAAAAACAGCGAGAGTCTGTGTTCTTCTGCTAGTGCCCTCGAGCTTCCCTCCCTGAACCCTCTGGGTCAGAGTTACAGGCTCTGAATGAGTTTGAAAATTGGGGCAGCTCTGATATTGCCATGTTTTTAAATGTCTTATTTCCTCTTTCTCTTGAGAGAGAGTTTCTTGACAGCTTAAATAAAGATTATTTCAGTAAATTATTATTACAAAGATCGGTAAATATCTTATTCTGTCATACTGGTGTTTAGATAGAAATTGCAATCCCAGTATTGCCTACTATAGTGGTAATGTATCTAAGCTACCTCCCTTGGGAAAACTATGGCACATACAAGGGGAAGTCGTGCCATAAGGTTTCTTGAGCAGCACTGAATGCAGTCCTGTCTGTCGGCTGAAGTAGCAGTGCATCTTTCCTACTTGAAAAGTAAAGTTTTGCATAGAGCATCCTTCAGCCAAAGTTCATGTTGTACGAGCAACAAGGTCAGAGGATTTATAGTCTCCTTCAAGTCAAGAGGGAGCAATAAAAATATATTTTCTGTCATTAAAGATAATCTTGTGTACAGCAAGGGCACAAACAGTGTGTCAGCAAACTGGCCCTGTTAGACAATGTTATTGATGCTACTTCAGGCTTCTTGTTACATGAAAACCAGCTTTACTATTACAGTAGAGAACTGGTGCAGACCTTTCAGGATTACGTATGAAGAACAGCAACTCAAATACCATCTGCCTAATGTGATAAATTCTGTTATTCCAAAAAGGTTTGCCTGAATCTCTTATGCAGAGCGCATAGCTCTTCTGCAGCTGCCAGTTGCTTTTATCCTCAGTCCCCTCCCCATTATTGCTTCTTGGCTTTTGGGCTAAGGTCAAATGTAATACCAGTTAAGTCTTGGCATCTCCTCTCTTTGGGGACTCTTCCGCCCTGGCAGCAGGGTGGAGTCTGTGACCTCCTAGCTCTTTTCCATCTGTAACTATTATCATTCAGGCTCTTTAAGAGACCTGGAAGCTTTTAGAAGTCCCCCTTAACATGCCTTGCAAGCACAGCTGAGATGCATTGGCCTGAATTCTGTTTCAAAAGGCAGCTGGATCTGGGTTTTTTTTTTTTAGGGTGGGAGAAATTTCTGTGTAGTTGGAGATCAATGAGTGTGTTTACCTGTAATATGGCATTTTACTTTTCTTTTTTAATTACTTCAGTGCTTACAGGAAATATAAACCAAAAAGTTTTGGAAGATACCACAGGTAAAGTTCTCTGAGAGCTTTGCACCCCTGCATCTTCTGGGACCAGGGAAAAAATCTCTCTTATGTAGGAAGGCCTTAAATTACTGTGATAATAAAAGCATGTTTTTCTAGTTTTGGTAGTTGTAAAAATTTTAATCCAAAGCTAAGTATCCACAAGGGCCACTGTAAATGCCAGCTGGACTTAGTGCCTGAAGACCTTACCTAATCCTGGTTTTTATACATGGACCTGTTCATCTGCAATGGAAAAGTTTGTTGAGCTGTCAGAAAGGGGAGTAAGATGCAGATGTCCCAGACAAAGACCTTTGGAGGCTATTTATTTGGGATTTTGTTGGGATGCTGTTTTTTTCTATGCCTTCCCTTCCTGAGCTGTGGCCCTTTTTAGCTACTGTGACAGGAAGCTGGTGCATCTGTTAGAGCCTGTGATATAGTGTAGGTGATGTGTTCCTTCCCAGTTTGTTTTTCATCCTGATGCAGCTACAGAGTGTAACCTTCAAATGAGGAGTCTCCAGCAGCAGGTTTTGTCCAGAGGTCTGTGCACATTTTTTTCTGGCAGTTTCTTTCCAGAGCAGTCCCTGGTTTGCTGTCTAAAGTAGGGCCACCTCAGGGTTTATATGGAACAGTTGCGTGACTGTGAGTACATGATGCATGTGGGGGTTGGTTTGTTTTCTTTTTTTCCAAAGTCACTCATGGAACAAGAAACCATATATATGATCTCTGGAAGAGACCATAAAATGATATAGCAGAACCTTGTGTGTAACTTGAATAAAGGAATTTCATTCCAGCATTCCTACATCAAATCCTGTAACTACAGGGTATCTTCCAGGCCTTTTGTTGGCAGAGGCTGTCTAAAAGCTCCACCCTTATCTCTGCAGCTACCCTTTGTAGAGGAGATACATGGAGGATGTTGTGAATTTGCTTTCCACATAAGGAGGGCTAGCCAAGTACCTTCTGAAACCTCTTCTGGGGCAGTACCAGCCAGCAATATATGCCTTGACATAGGGAGGATGAAGGAGACTTCTGCTGCAAGGAAGCCTCTGGTTGGCTTTTGTGGAAATGTAGTGATGTCTTCCAGAGCCTGAGTCTCCCAGCTGATTTTGTCTCAAAGATGTGTCTGGTTTAATGGCACAAGCTGTGGGAGGC
Organism: Agapornis roseicollis; assembly: GCA_002631895.1. Taxonomy (NCBI): domain Eukaryota; kingdom Metazoa; phylum Chordata; class Aves; order Psittaciformes; family Psittacidae; genus Agapornis; species Agapornis roseicollis. Next base: position 53,704 of record NDXB01000996.1, read on the forward strand.
CAGGTTTTGCTCACTGTCTCGCTGCTATTTTTGGGATGTGATTTTTCTATTTCAGTTGGCTGGGCATGGAGGGAGTGTTGCTATGCTTTAGGGAACACTGCAATTAGATTTACTGAAAACAATCATGATTAATAATTATGACTGTTTTGTTACTAAAAAAGGAAAAGGTAGAAATAAATAATAAACTATAGTTACTTTGGAGACAAGCTCTATCTATGTGTCTTTGAAGAGCTTTGAACAGACCTAGGAGCCGTTGGGCTCTCCTCAGGGGACAGCAAGGCTCTCATTTCCATACGTGGCAGTAAGCCTTGCTCCAGTGTGTAAGTAATCCGATGAGTTGTCTGATGGAAGAACCTCATTTATCAGTTGGTGACTCTTGTTTGGTAAATCCCAGATAACTGCAGCAGCTGGGCAAATCTCAACTGTGTTCCAAATAATTAGCAAATGTATTTGAATCAATAATGGCAGGGAAGCCACTGAAATAGCTTTCCTGAAACAAATCAGTGAATAAACACTGCGAATTTTCAGTCCAAGTGAAATCTGTTTACCAAGGATAGCTTCTTTCTCTCTGTGAGTATATGGCCTCAGGCCTGTGATGTCTAACAGAAGCTGTTACTACCTGAAATCACACTTCTCTATCCTATTAGAAGCTGAACTAGAGAAGTGTCATACTAGCTGCTGGCCCCTTTTGACAGCCTCTTGTTCCTCCTCATGTCGTGGTTGGGGATGTCTTTGTATGAGGAAATCATGCTGAGCTGGGAAGCCTGCTGGAAGCCTGCTGCTCTGCATGGCTGGCTTGCTGCGGAGCCACAGACAAGCTGGAGTGAACTACAGCAGAGAGCCGGTGCACTGGGAGGGCAGGGCACTGCTGGTGGCTCAGTGGAAGAAAAACATCTGTTTTCTTCAAGTTTCTGTAGAAATGGAATATCCCGTGCAGTGAGGGCCTGGCAGCGTCGCTGTCAGTCCCTCATGGGCGCTGTGGCTCAGCGCCTTCGTCCTTGCAGGACTCACCATGAGCCAGTGGTCTGCTCAGGGCACGGAGAGGGTGCAGGCTGTGCCGTCCCTGGGGCAGCAGCTCTGCAGAATGTCTCTGGAGCTTTTTGAAACTCTTAGCATTTATTCATATATATATATATACACACACATACTTCTACATAAAAATATGTATATAAAATATATTTAGTTCACTTTTGACCCTGTATCATAGGAGCTGGAAAACTGTTTCAGTTGGTCCAAGCACATGTGAAAGAGTCTTTAATTTAAAGTCATCTCATGGGGGACTACAAAAGAAGTGGTGAAAATGCTTTCAGACATCTATTTATTCTATGAAATTTTGAAATGAGAGTTTTGGAGTGTTTATTAAAAGAGTTATCTATTAAATAGTCCCCTGCTTTTGTGTGTGCAAATTGGAGGTATAAGGGCATTTTCTTCTGAAAGCACAAATGAAAAACTTGAGATTTTTTGATACTGGCAATGATTTTGAGTAGAAATGTTTGTATCTCCTTAATCTTATTAATACAGGAGTGTTTCATTAATCTGTTGCTTGAGGTAAAATTTTCCTTTAACAACTGAGGTCTTGTACGAGATTAATGTGTCCTGGTTTTACATAAAAACAGCTATGTTGCTGGTTTTTCCTCCCTTTTGATCCTCTGTTGTTGAGATTTATTGCCTGCCATTTATAGCTTTTGCAACTTGCAATTAAGGATTCTATTTTGAATACCTAATGCATAAGCAGGAATTACCGTAACTGAGTATTTGGATACGTCTTTCAAACCATAGCAGAAAAAGAAAATGCTTCAGATGTGACGTAAAAGCATTTAAAGCTGGAGAAGGTTTCTACTGACTTAATGTTACATGAATAAACTGTATTTTTATTAAATACTTTCTCATCAGTTTGAAGAGCTCCCCTGCATAAAGTCTGTCTGATATCATCTGTAGGCTGGTCTGTGTGTATATATACATATATATATTTATTTTAGCATAATTGCAAGTACATTGAGCATTTGGAGCAAGAAAAGTTTAACATTTGTATAATTAATTTTTTTTTTTTTCCATCTATCCCCTCCTGGTTTTAAATGCTCAGCTGGCTTTGTACAATAGAGACTGACTAGATACTCATCTCTGTTCTGGAATGAGTATTGGAGCACCTCATATATGCATCATAGCTGTATCCCCCGAAAGGACAACTTACCCAGCCTGTGCACTGATCTCTGGGCTCCTATCTCTGCAGGGCAGCCAGGAACGGCAGGAGCTGGGAGGGCTTTTGTGATGTCTGTCCTCTGGGAGGTTTGTGTTCTGCAGGAGCATGTGGCTGCAGCATGTGTGATGAGCCCCAGCTCTGTGTGTCTGCTGCATACTCAGTCTTATGGCAAGGAAGGGGTTGTGAGAACCCCAGATAGTAGCTAAAGTGGCCAACAGCATGGTAAACTTGGACATTACTTGGTTAGACCTTTAGTCATGCTGAAGGGCTGGCAGATCGAAGGATGGGTAGGAGAAAGGCTTCTTCCTTGCTTGGGCTGGGAGAGTGTGAACTGATGGTCACCCAGAGAACTAGACTGGGCTGTAAATGTTAGATAAAGGAAGAAGATAATGAAAAGAAAGAAATGGTCTTGTGCCTCTGAATTTCTTTCAGATAATACCTCTGTTGGCTAACAGGAAAGCTGGAAATTCTGTTCCACCAGAGACAGGGGAGTGGAATGAAAGCCCATGTGTATTTTTAGCATCCCTTTTAATCGTTTCACCTTTTGAAACGAAAGCATCAGTGCATTAGAGCAGAGAAACTGGGGAGAGGACATGTTCTACCAAGGGAAATGTCATGCTCAGAGTGGATTGACTGAGTCACAGACTGACTGAGAGATATTAGTGCTGGCCAGGGCAGAACCATGTTCTCCTTGCTGCAAGCTTCCTTCCTCTCCCAGGTCCTCAGTTGTACTTCCTCCATCACGTATCTCTGCTCATTGTCTTCTCAAGTATCTCTTCCCAGGTGATTCTACCCTCCAAATTATACCCAGTTGGAATAGAACTCAGCATATGCAAGATGCTTTGGGATGTTCACCAAGTCCTGCCCAGAGGGTAGGCAGCCCTGGCAAGGTGACATTATCTTAATGGAAGCTACTTAGCAATGCTGTTTTCTGCTTGCTTCTTAGGCAGAAAGATAAAAGCTCTAACATGAGGAAGAGAGGAGGGCATCTGTTCAACAATGAATGCTTATTTACTGTTCACCTCTGAAATGCCAATGAGCATTTGTGCTGTCTATTTTGAGCTGACTATTACTGATGCTGCTGCTGAAAGAAATTGTCCCTCAATTTCTGAGGCAGGCGAGGTCTGTTAGAGTCTCCCTTTGTAATCACATGCTATTGCTCTGCTGCATCCAGGAAAAGAGAGTAATTCCCTGTTGTTTCCACCCTTTCCCTAGCCTTCATAAGCTGGTAGGAAGTCAAAGCCTAGTCTCCCTGCATTTACACAATACCCAGAACAGCGATCCTCTGCTGTGGATAAATTCCTTGGGGCTGTTGGCATGCAACTCAGACAGTTAGAGGTCACTTGTAGCTGTTCTGTGTCCCTGGGCTCAGCTCTGGCAGAAGCAGGTGGGCACCAGCTGTAAGAGCTGGAGGAGTGGTTTGCACTGGGTTTTAGCACATTGTGCAGTGCCCAGGAAGGTAAAGAAGCAGGAGGGATGCAACTGCTTGAGGAGGGCTGACTGTTGTGTGCATGGCCATTCACTGCAGCTTCTTGTGCCTTGGTGAAGGTGCCATCTGTTGCTTAGGTGACCTTCTTTACCAAGCAATTAGATGCGCAATTGGTGCTGTAATCTTTTAAACAGGTATTGTTGTCTCAGAGCCTCCTTTACATGTCCAAGAGTGGCAGGCAATCCTTGCTTCTTTCCCTTTCTCTCTCCACCTCTTCCCTTGAGTGTCAAATTAAGTCCGTTCTCCATTGTACTGGCACCAGAAGAAGCGTGATGCTTTTTCAGTACCAAGACTTTTGTTTCATGTTTACCTCTTGCTGCATGACAGCCACCCATAAGATGAATCATGCCACACTGCCGGCTTTCTTTTTCTCCTTTCTGGTGTATTTTCACTTGATACACAGCTTCATGTCTTGACTTGAATGCAGAAATGGAAAACTTCACTCTAAGAGTATGGGGGCTCGCCAAGAGCAGCAAGCCTTCAAGCACCAGTGGAGGGAGCTGGGCCTTGTCCTGCAGCCACTGTGCTGCCCCTACACCTCCTGGGACAAGGCATGCTCTGCTCCTGTCTCCCAGGGCAGGGTGACACTCATCCAGCCCCTGGGGAGAGGCGCTGGTTCGGAGGCAGCCGCAGGCAGGCAGCCTGCCCTGTGTTCATTGCCAGTTTTGTTTAGCCTGATCAGAGTTGAGGAAATTTTGCAAAGAGTGAATGTGACTGCAATAAATTTTTTCCCATCAAAAGGTTCAGTGCAGATTTCCCTCCCCCCTCACTACTTATTTTATCTTGGTTGTTAATGATGACAGTCTCTATTTGCACAGCACTCACCTGAGGATTTCCAGATACTTTTCTAAAGGTGGATATCTATTTTTAACCTAATTTTATTGATGCTGCACCTAAAAAGTAGACGGGTTTGTGCAACAAACTCCTCGCAGCACAGCTGTGCTGGGGTGAGAAGAGGTGAGCTGGCTGGCTGCTGGAGCTCTGCTGGCAGATGGAGAGGCGCAGATCCTTCTGCTGGGGTGGCTTTAGGGCTGCCTGCCCTAAGGTGTGGATGGGGCCAGCCCTCCTCAGCCTGTGTGTCCTGTGTGTATCCCCCCATTTACCCCTCTTCTAGTAAACATGGGTTGTTCTCATCCAGAGCTGCACTCTTGGCGGCTTGGAATTTTGCAAATCCAGGATATGGCTCTGTTGTCCAGTTGTGTGCATACTGATACAGTACCTTGCTAAAGCATCAACAGGGCCACTCAAGCAAGGCCTCTCCAGCTCCCAGTTAGTCTTGGCTGAGTTAAGGAGCAGCCCTGTGTACACGTAAGCTTACCCATCAGTTAAAGTGAAATTATATGCTTAACTTACTGAATTATCCTAGGCTTTGCTTAAATATGCAATTAAGAATTACATACTTAAAGATAACCATTTGTAGGGCTGGGGCGTGCTGTCCTGCTTCCATTTTCCTAACAGCACAGGCAAATTACTTGTGCTCTTGTCTTGTTCTGCCTGGGTAATCTTTCAGTCTGCTAGGATCAGAGAGTGACAGAGCATACAGACCCATAGGAACATCTCATTGCTCTGGGAAGCCACCTTAAAACATGGGAGCATTTTGGAGGTCCAAATATTGCTGGAGAGGCTAATTTAAATGCTGCACAAGCCTCTCTTCCCTCTGTGTAATGGTTTGGAAGGAGCTGGCCATGGTTGTCCATGGCTCATACGCTGGCAGATCTGCGTCCCAGAATCACTGCCTGACCAAGGATGGCTTGGTGTTTAGCTAGCTCAGCTTTGCAGACTGAAGCTCTCTCATACCTCCCCTGTCAGTGGTTTATCCAAATGGCTATCAGTATCCCAGGGGACAGCACTGCAGCAATGCAAGCTGCTGCTCCCTTACGGTTAAACCAGTGTTGAAGGCTATGAATGAAGAGTGATGACTGGCCATGGTGACAACAGCCTTCCATTGGAGACACCCATCTGCAGAAGGGAGCCAAGATCGCTTTGCTCAGTTATCCAGACTGTATCAGGCAAGGAGCTACTGAGTAGGAATGGGTCTGAGCCGATGATGGCTGGAGGTGATGCCCTGTGTCCCTCAGCTCCAGCCTCCACCGGAATGGAAAATCCCTGGCCCACAAAATGAGAGCTACCTTCAATGCCCTTGGACTAATCTGGCTCTTATGGTAAACCTAAAAATGCTGTTTCCACTGTTCAAACAGAGGATTGCCTGCCCACACTGAGTAATTTCCACTTCTCTTTCACTCCAGAGATCCCAGCAGCAAACTTTGTATTGCTTCAGTGTTACTGCTCAATTCATCCTGTGCACTCAGGTTTTCCACAGCTTTTAGCAGTTCTGTTGTTTGAACAGAGCCTCACCCCACATCTCCTTCCTGTGTAACTCCTCTCTCTGGAACAAGCCAGGGAAAAGCAGGTTTGTGTGTGTGTCTGAGAGGGAGAAGCAGCTCTTCCCAGATTCCTGCCCATCTTGTGGTTGTTCGGCAGCTGAACCTTCTGCTGTAGCCATTTGGGTTTTTGGTTTTTTTTT